>JAXCME010000142.1:0-125000 GCA_034190965.1 Prunus campanulata
CTTGAAGCATATCTTCTTCTCTCGTGGGTGCTTAATCCTATTGGCATAATTATGGGTCATGTCTTCCACTTGTTTGATAGAGACAAACATATATTCAACCAATTTGCAGAGACTTACAGTCCTCATTGACGTCTCACGAATTCACGCCAGTACTTTTTGAGCCTTGAGGTTTAGGGCCTCATTTCAATCTTTGGTCAATTTGTCCAAGCATCATAGAGACAAGTACAATCATAACCCAAGATCCATGTCAGACCAGTTCGACACTTGGAGAAATTTTTTGTCGATATTCTTGAGTATAGATCATTTGTCATTAATGCATTCATGCTTGTAAGCGTAAAGGGCCAGCACTAAGATTTTAAGGGCTGGTTTGGTACACCGTATTAGACTTGGGACATGAGTAAATAGTTCATGTTAGATATTTGATATTAACTTGTATTATTTAATTACTTGACCATTTTATACCGGTTGGGCTTTTAATACTCTCCTTACCTGACTAAGGTGGATCTAGAAATTTTTTAGGAAAGGGGTGATAAAAATAAGATTAAAAGCTCAAAAATAATAAAATAATTAGACAACCAAATACCTTTAGAATCTAATGAAGATTAATCTAAAAAAAATCAATTTCAATCGGTCTAATTGAAATGCATATCAAATTATCAATTAAACAAATAAATCATAATTGATAATCTATTCATGTGCTATTGTATTGATCATACAAAATACAGAGAAAGCCAAATCAGTAATAATAATAACAATTATTATTATTGTAATAATAAATATATTATAAATAAATAACAAACAAAGAAAATAAAAAAAGAAAAAAAGAAAAAAAGAAGAAACACTGACACTGGTGGTGAAGAAGGAAAAAAAATACCAGACCTTAAGAAAATATAAAACAACTAAAAATGACTTTTTTTATACAATATATATTTTGTGGTCATAAATTGTGATTTCATTAAATGACCTTAGTAGTGGAAAGGTTCCAAACATTAAAATACAGGCTAAGTGTAGTGATTCTATTGGAATGAAAATGATAGAGATTATATGGAATTAAATCAAAAGGCCAAGTTTTGGTAAAATAGGGATTTTACAAACCAAATGGTGGTGTCTTTATTGTATGAAACCAGACTACACGAAACACATCGTTTCATTAAAAAAACCCAGACATCTCAATCCGACGTCGTTCACTTAAAACCTAGAGGAAAACAAAAGTTGAGTCAGGGTTGGGTCTTCTTCTTCGCAAGGAATTAGCCATTGATGGCGCCTCATAGAGCTTACATCCCATGGCGACCATAGCTGTTTTGGGCAATGCAGAGGGGCGTTTTCAGGCACCTCTAAAGCTTTTTCCGGCGAAGAGAGGTGCAGCTGCACCTCCTTGCGCCTCTGTAGATCCGCCAGTGCTCACACACCCTGATTTAGATAATATACGCTTAATTATACAGCTAAGTAAAAAGAACACACACGTTCACGTGAAAAATCCGACGACGCTATTTTCATCTTCTCCTCCCTACGGTTCTTCTTTGCTATCTTCTCCAAGGTTATTCTCTTCACTTTTCTCCAAACATCCATCTCTCTCTCTCTCTCTCTCTCTCTCTCTCTCTCTCTCTCTCTCTCTCTCTCTCTCTCTCTCTCTCTCTCTCTCTCTCTCTCTCTCTCTCAATATGCTTATTCTCTCTTCTTCTTTCTTCATCTTCTCTTTCTTTAGATATTTCATCTTTTATTATATTTTTGTGCAAATTAGGTTATGAGTTTTTCATGTTTGACGTTTTTTTTCTTGCTGTATTGGAACAATACATGCGGCTGTGTATCCAACTCAATAATCAAATAATCATCATGTAGCTGTGTATCCAACTCAATCCATGCTACTGAGTTTTTTCTTGCATTTTTTTTCTTTATGTATTTCATCTTCTCCAAGTATCCAACTCAATAACCAAATTATCATCCCAAGTCAGCGATTAGAACAATACATGCGACTATGTTTTTCTTGCTGTATTTTTTTCCCCTACTTTTGGTACTTTGTTGGTTTGTTTTTTAGTTATTTTCGTGTTGCTACTATTGACTGTTGACTGTTGACTGTTGATTCTCTTCTTGCTTGCTTTTGTTGGGTTTCAATATATTCTCTTTTTTTTCTTAATTATATTGTCTATATTTCCACTTAAATTATCAAAGAATTTTTTGTAAAAATATTGTATGATCCAATGTTATCTGGAACAACACCAAACACAATATAACTTACTCAGACTATTTATCCAGAACAGCACCAAATGCCTTATAATATTATAATATTATGGATAAATAGTCAATACTCTCCGGAACAGATTAATACTATCCGACATAAATTAGTCAATACAGTCTAACGTACCAAACGAGCCATAAGGGTCTAAAAACAGTAGCCTCATGGGACTCCAGGCCGTTAACTTAGCTAGCTAGAGTGAAAAATATACTGAAAATTGGTTATAGTTAGTGTCGGTAATATCTAGAGCAGGTGTAATTGATACGAAGGAGATGACCCAACCTAGTGCGATAAAAGATGAATAAACAAAATAAATACCAACAAAAAAGGACCACTAAGGTGTAAATTAAAAAATTGACAGAGACACTAGCCCTAAAGCAACTGAGAAAGTGAGCAAAAGAAGAAAGAGAAATAGTGGATGCAACATGGTTCTTTCTTGGCCCAGTCTTGGTTATGTGTGGGTTATTCAAGCACAGTAGCTCACTCTGAACCATTCTAATTAACCTCTTATTTAATGGGCAATTGATAATCTTGCATAGTTTTTTTTTAAAAGAATAAAGACAGAATCATTAGCATCAGTCCAAATATGGAACGCTGGACCTATAATTTGATGCAACATAAGGCTGATGTCACAATAAAAATATTAAAAAATAAAAACGTAGCCTATACCATTACCATAATTGATCATCAGTAGTAACACCAATACTGACAGTGTTAGCGAGTTCATAGTGTAAGCACTAAAACAAGGATCTTATTAGAAAGATAAATCATTCGTTTTCGTATCTAATTACACATTGCTAAAGCTTTTGACACAAGGTGCATGTGCATAATGCATTGCAGAACACAAGGAATTAAAAAACAACCACCAAGATATGACAAATAGGTGAGTAAAAGTTTAGGGGGCGTTTGATATTCTATTCAAATAGGGAACTTTAAAACTTTGATTTTTCTTAAAAATAAGGAGTTCTTAAATATATTTTTATGATTCAAAAACTTGTTTGGTATGCAATTTGAAAACTATTTTCAAATCTTACAATTTTGAGAACTTGTGGGTTGTTAGAAAAAAAAACTGAAAAAATTGATATTTTTTGTTTTTAATAATTGGGGTGTTTTTAAGTTGTTCTTGAGTTTGAGTTTTTAAAAGTAGGGCTACTAAACAGGTTTTCTTTGTTTTTGACTCAAATTCCATTTTTGAGTCTAAAAAAAAGTTGGATTCAAGTTGAATACCAAACAAGCTCTTATATTTTTGTAAGATTTTTTTTAAGTACTAATGCCGTTTATGTATAAATGATAACCCTTGCAAGGTTCCTTAACTAAATAAAGATGCCTTTCACATATAAATGATAGTTGAGGTTCCATCCCAAAACTAAATGGAAGATAACTCAACTCCTTATGAGTTCATACAAAATCTTTTAAGTTTCCGATATGAGACCACTGAACGTATTATGTCACAAATTAATGATGGCTGAATTACTAAATAAATGGTCTGCCATATAATGATGTTCAGAGTCCAAAAATGTGTTCCCAAATTAAAGTACTTTGGCCAATTGATGATTTCATCATCCCTTACAAGGCCCATATATTCATACTTATTCTAAATGCATGCATCGACATCAAATGCACTTAAGAGAGAGCGTCACGTTACCAAACAAGAGGACAAATCAGCTTTTAACAATAATGAAACTACGTGAATTCTGCGGCCACAATGTCTTGCCTAAAAAAGAGCGAATACAAATCCAAAATATACTGCCATGTATGAAAGTTCCTTTTAAGTGATGCAGATTACATGGGAACAACTTAATAGATTGGTCTGATAAACATAACTGTAATCAATCTCCTCATGGATCTTCTATCACTTGACACCACCAGGATCCCACGATGGGAAAACATTACTAATTTTGTTGCTACTCATTCACTCATAATCCCAGTCCCGCTCTCACCTAAGGATATATTCTTGTAAAATAAGGAAATTGAGCACTCATGCGAATGGTATTTCAACTCTATTAAGAGATGGTTTACAATATAGTCGAATAATGTGATCTCCCTAACATGATCTTTTTAGTAAACCCAAGTATTCGAATTTATTCACTAAATAATGTTCTAGCATTTTATTAATTATTTAAATCTTAGCTCATTTTGAACATTATTTATTTCTAACAGATAAGATATTAACATGTGTTCGAACACATTTTTTGAGTAAATTTAACGAAATAAATATGGACGTTGTATCATCAAATCAAATGGAACTTATAATTGTGTAAGAATAGGACAGAACAAACGTCCATTTGATTTAAAGAAATTCATGGGAAGGGGCCATATTCTCTTTCCCACACTGATATAGACTTATAACAGCATAAGAGTTCCCATTGCCATCCAAATCATGCACGCATATGGTTGTTCTCAAGAGCACAGTTCATACTAGTACAATAAGGTGATCAAGTTATCCATGCATCGCTGAACGATACACATTAAAATCGAACCAATTTCCTGTCAAGCAACTGAACATACATGCTATATATTCTCTTTCATTTAAAAAGTTTTTCCGTTTAGCGATTCCGTTAATCTTGAATATTAACCAAATATATTATTTTTATTTAAATATATAATTTAATTAACAGTCTAACAATATAAAATGCTAGATATATAACAAAAAGAGAATGATCAGAAAGCTAGGGCACTTGTATTATATAAGCAAACTATGTACTCCATATATCATCCACATAAAATGGATGGATAAAAATGATAGGAAGTGGTACCTTTTTAAGGCTTTAAGTATCAAAGAATTTGAGGGCTACCCTACAACATAGTGACGCTACGCCCCTCACTCATATCTGCATTAAGAATCTACAAGAAAACTCATAGTAGGAGAAAAACTTGTATGAAATAGGAATAACACTGTTTTGCTATTTTTGTTCAATCACAGACTGATATATGAAAAAATGATCATGCATGACATATTGTGATTGATTAAGAATAGCAAAATAATGTTATCCCACCTATTATAAGTGTGGGGGTCGTAGTGGGAAACAATATGAGATGCATAATATGTTATGACTAACAAGAAAAGCGAAAACCATTAAGTTTTTATTTGATGTTAGTGGCAGGATATTGGTAAAGAAATATGGAGACGACACAAAACACTACCTCCAAGCCAATCAAACAAAAGAAGGGTCACCCGATGAATGGTTTTGTCAACTTATTTGGTAAGAGCTGAGTGCACAGATCAGATTTAAATAATGCCAAAAACTCCAACCTACACCAAGCATTGGTCCATGGCTGGAACTTGGAAAGTTGAAAAGTTCTGGAAATAATTTGATGTCAAACCTGATGTGCTGATGTCATGGGGAGTTTTATATGATAAAAATATATTTATAACAAGCCTCATTCTTCTATAGGATCATAATTTTAGTGTGAGATATGCTGGAACCCGCATTATGGATTTCCACAGTGTACGCACTATGATAATTTAGATCACATATGTAAAGGTGATGAATTGAATTGAATGAATCTCTGTCTGTCCTGGCAAATAAGTCAAGGGCTCGATGGCATTGATATATTTGGACATCACATACGCGGTGTGAGCACTTAAGCAATTTCAACAATATGGGAGTTGAATATGAAACTTTCTTCAACTGAGTGTAGACAAATATCACTAGACTAAAAATTAATCAGTCGGTCGCCTTGTTTTCTATTATAATTTTAATTTAGTCATATTTCTTTTTTTAATATTGAAAGAACTTTCAAATTTCAAATTCTCCATTTTCCACTTAATCAAATAAAAAAAAAGGTGTCAATTTTTCGTTTGCCGTTGGCCGAGATTGTAAACTCAATAGCTTCATTTTTGTTTTGATATAGGTCCAAGGCCCAATTGGTTGTTCCAGTTCAACCCACTTTTTCCAAGTCACAAAATTGGGCCGATTCTATAGTGAGTGGAAACTTATACGTGTTAAGTTATAAGGGGTTCACTTTATAGCCATCAGATCAATCTAAGGGCTAGGGAGAATTGAGATAAAGTTTTGCAATCGGGTAGGTGAGGAACCCAAACCCGAATTTAATATCCAGAATTGAAGTTGGTTCGAAAAATTAAAAAAAGAGGCAAGTTCGAAGTTTGAACAGAAAAAACCCATCGCTCTAAAACCCATAGCTCTGAGAAACCGCTAAGCTCTGAGAAAAGGTTGAAGGCAACTGTTAACGATGGTTGAAGGCAACGGTAAACGATGGTTAAAGGCAACGGTTGAACGCAACTCCTTTCTCTAAACCCTTAAAAAGTATTTATTTTGAGTTGAAGGGGCAAAGGCGTGGATTCCGAAACAGTGAAGAGGCGAAGCAGTGGAAGGGGAAGGAGAGAATCCGTAGTCGTTGGAAGTGATAGGTTCCATTTGTGTTGCAAAGCCGCACAAAGACCCCGCACAGACACCTTGCGATTGTTCAATAACCAGCATTTGGTGAGTAATTTATGGAATTTGTGTTTAGGGTTAGAGTAAAGGTTTTCCCCAATTTGTACCATCAATGTTGTTGGATTTGGCATCTCTTCCTTGTGCTTCACTTGCATGTTAATTTTTGCTTGTGTATATGTTAAAAAATGAATGAAAATCAAGTCAATAACATATCAATAACATATCGATAACATATCAATAATGATATGAATAAGATAATGGTGTTGAATTGGAGGAGACCCTCAAGTCAATAACATGTTAATAACATGTCAATAACATATCTCTGGCGCTAGAATATATATATTTTTTGAAATAAATATTATTTCCCTTGTTGCTAAATTTGCCTGTGAAAAATGAGAAGATATAATAATAAAGTCATGAATAAAAGTGCAAAGCATTTGAAATGAAGGTTGATCCATGATCATAGTGGCTGACTGAAGAAAAAGCTAGAAAGAAAGAAGGATGTGGCAATGGCTTAGCAAGCAGATAGCAGAGCAGATGCTTTGCTTTGCTTCCTTCCACTATCTTTCTTATTTATTTATTTATTTTGTGTTGTGTATGAGATGACAATAATTGTCATGTGTGTGAAGTGCAGAACTTGCCTAGATTGCACTCACAGTCACTCATGCATCAACCATTGATTGGAGTTTGTATCCAAAAATAAAACACATGCTATTGGTTGTAATTCACAGAATCATTGCATTAACAGGGTATTTGCACAAAATTTGTCATATTGCTTTGATGATGTTAAAGGCTGTGATCAGTAATCCCTATGCGCATGTACTTCATAAAATTTGTAATGTGCCTAGTTGACTAGTTATGTAAATACTAAATACCAATATGATTGTGCAAATACGTGGTGGTAGTACATGTGTTAAGGTTATTTCATCTTGTATTTTAGGAAATGGGATCCAATGTGCAGCTGGTATGGCCAGAGTCAGAGGCATATGCGTCACGGGTGAACAACTGCTCACATGCAAATTCAACCCTAGCTGCAATTCGAGCGAAGTTGAGTGCGGAACAATTAGAACAATTCAAGACATCATGCTTTGGCCATCTTCTGAATATAGACAAGATTCAGTTTAGCGGGCAAATTGTGCATGGAGTTGTGTTGCGTCGAGTGGCGGGGCAGGGTGTGAAAGACTTGGATGGACTGAGTTTCTTAATAGGGTGCGACGTTGCTCAATTTACTCGTCAGGATTTCTGTTTGATCTCGGGGCTTCGTTTTGGGGAAGTGCCTGAAGTTTCCAGTGGAGAAAGTGCTGAAATTAGACTTCAGAAAAGATATTTTATAGATGAAGGAATTACATGTAATGCTTTAGAAGAAGCATTTCTGAGGTGCAAAGAGAGAGATGACGTCTACAAGCTAGCTCTTGTTTACTTTGCTGAGTTAGTGGTTTTGGGAAGGGACAAGCATTTGAACATCAATGTAAATTACCTGACCCTTGTAGAGGACTTGGATGCGTTCAACAGGTATCCGTGGGGTTCGGTGTCGTTTGACAAAACCCAAGACAGTCTATTTTCTGCACCAACAAAGTATATGAAAAGCTTTGAAAATGAAGAGGGAAGAGAGAAGGGGAAAAGTAAGGTAACGGGAACAAGCCGGAAAAATGAGAAGGGCAAGAAGCATAAGCATGGTGAAGTGCAAAGGGGTGGGTGGAGTTTTAAAGGTTTCACGTATGCTTTCCAGGTACATGGTAATAATGTTCATGTCAGTTATGCTTTGTGAACTTTAAAACTTAAATAATGACTTTTGTCCTGTGAATTGTGTAGATTTGGGTATATGAATTAATTCCTAGAATGGTGGACCTGAATTACTGCAAGGTTGTTGATCCAACAGCTGTCCCGCGTATTTTGCGATGGAGAACGACTACGTCTATGCCCGAGATGAGGAAGTTGAACAATTATTTTTTCCAGAGCAAAGAGGTTTGGTTTGCAGCCCTTGAAACTGTTTATAAGATTCAATGAAATTATAAAGTAGAATGATTGAATATGAATATTGTCTGTATTCTGAAACAGTCAGTTCAGTTGCGGGCGCTACGTCCGAGTGAAGAGGAAATGAGACAATCATATTGGAGTTGGCCACAGGATCGCCCTGCTGTTGTCTCGGCAGAGTCAAATCCTTCTTCATGTGCTGATCTTGATGAGTTGAACAAGCTGGTAAGCTTGTTGAGGTCCGAGTTGTTTCAAGTAAAGCGGGAAAATGACGTCCTTGAGTTAAAGGTCATACGGATGGAAAAACTTTTGGACCACTGTTTAGGTCCTCAGTTTGAGCAGGAAGTAAGGAGGGACCTAGCTTTACTGAAAGAGAGGACGAATCGTTGTGCCATCTCACATCTATTTAAGGGATCTGACGAAATGGATGACAGTGAATGGGATGAAGGGCCAAGTAACAGATATGAGGGAGAGGAAAAGGACGAGGAGGGGATTGAAGGGGGTGAAGTGCAAAGAAAAACAAGTGAGGTAGAGGAAGCGCAAAGGAAAACAAGTGAGGGAGAGCAAGTGAAAATAAAAAGCAGCAAGGGAGAGGAAGCGCAAAGAAAGAGCAGTGTGGGAGAGGAAGTGAAAAGAAGAAGCAATGAGGGAAAGGAACTGCAAAGAAAGAGCAGTAGGGGAGAGGAAGTGAAAAGAAAAGGCAATGAGGGAGAGGAACTGCAAAGAAAGAGCAGTGAGGGAGAGGAAGTGAAAAGAAAAAACAGTGAGGGAGAGGAACTGCAAACAAAAAGCAGTGACAGAGGGGAACTGCCAAGAAAAAGCAGTGATGGAGAGGATCCGCAAAGAAAAAGAAAGGAGGGCAAGGAAGTGAAAAGAAAGAGAAGTGAGGAAAAGGAATTGCAAATAAAGGAATGTAAGGAAGATGGTGATGAAGTTGTTTTGGTTTGTGATGACATTGGTGAGAGCACAGCGGGGACAACTGTTGAGTTTACTCTCGGGGATATTGATTTGGATCAACCTACAGCTGTGCTATCTGAGTTGAACGTTTGGTTGAATGATAAAAGTAAAGCTGTGGAACAAGGGGTCCAATTACGAAAGAGGAAGAGGATTATTGCTATGTGGAAGATCCTTGAAGCTAGTGAATTGGTGAAAAAAACTGTGCCAGAGACAACCCGACTTCAGATGTTAGACCCAATGAAGGCGATTCCGCATGATGATATGGTGAAATTGCTGAAACTTTGTTGGGAATGGCGCCATAACCCAAAGTAAGTCCCTTGTTTTTTGAGATAGAAGGCATTAGTGTATATATTTTTAAATTGTTGTGATCTAAAACTTTGTTATATTCACAGTTTAGTGATGCAATTTGGCCACGTGGAAGCTGAGATTGAATTCTTCGCTTCCCTCGTAAAAGCTGACGGTTGGCTGACAGGAGATGTAAGTTTAATTGATTATGCATTTGTTTTAATGTACATAGATTATGAGATTGACCAGAAAAACATGTGCAGCACATTGATTTGGGGTTGTATCTCATCCGGAAGCGACAACAAGATTTGGAGGTTGTACAAATATCGAACTGGACAACAACCGATGTATTTTTCATGGTATGTCATAGGCCTTGACCAAGTGCAGTTCATAATTACAAATTATCCGTACTTGCTTTGTGGAGGTGTTTAACCATTGATTGTTTTCTATTTCACAGAATCACATCCATACTTGCTTTGCGGATAATAAAAGAAAAAAAGAGCAGGTTGGGTGGAAAATTAGAAACAGTTTAGTGAACGTTGTAAATGGCAAGGTTCCGGCGTGTGGGCTGGATTGGCAGAACGCGTATAAGGTGTATGCCCCTTGTATGTTGACGAAGTATAAGCATTGGGTGGCTCTAATGATTGATCTGGTTAAGTGTGAAATCAAAGTGTACGATTCAATGGTTTCACTTATTCCAAATGAGATGTTAAAGGAAGAACTCACCCCGCTTTCAATTACGATTCCAAATCTTCTCAACTCCATCGACTTTTATGAAGAAGATGTTTATGCAAACGACTGCAGCAGAGATTGGTGGTGTCCATGGCCAATAGAACGTGTGGATGTTCCACAACAATCTAATCAGTGAGCACAACTTTTTATTTAATTTTATTACTTGAAATTGTCAATTACGTTACAATGTCATTACTTGAATTGATCGAGTTCTTGATTTGCTTCAGAGGCGATTGTGGCATGTTCGTGTTGAAGTACATTGAGCTTTTGAGCGCTGAGATTCCGTTAGCTACTTGCACCTCGCAGAACATGCCCTTTTTCCGGTTGAAGTTGGCTGCAGAGATATTACGGGGAGATGCTTACATGCCATGATAGTGGTTGAAATGGGTTTAGGTACGGGATGATTAAATTGGTTTTGGAAATCTCCAATTTGAAAGTCATGTAAATACACAATACAGATCCACGGCTCCTTTTCGAATTCTACCTCTGCTCCTCAATTCTTCTTCGTCTTTCTCAATCTTAGTGTATTTTTGTACATAATTTTAAGTTTAAGTTATTGGACAACAATTAGAACCAAAATATTATTATAGCGGATGCATGCTTTCATTTTGATTAGTGTGATACTACGCTACGTTTATTCTCATATTAGGCTAAATGTATATAGTAGCTGGATGCAGAGCATAGACAGAAAAATGAAGAATCTGAAATGGAGATGCAGAGGCTTAGTGAGGAGAAAAGTAAATGGATCTGTAAATCTAGTGCACGTGGGCAAATGTAAATGGATAGGCATATGCGTTTTTGAAGTTAGGCACATGCCATTCCCATACATAGAATGTGCATCTGGAGTGTAAAGTTTTTTTGGATTTAATGAAACAAACATCTCTGTAATATTGCCCTAACTCCTTCACGGCATTTACATAACCTTAACCAAACTGCATTGAATTGGGATTGGAAGACTGCATATGTGAACAATGACTGATGGCTTTTTAAAGTGTATTACATTATTGCAAAGTAATATGTCATGATTTATCCAAGCCACCATTCCAAATATCAGATCCCAATCTTTAAGCCGTTCACCATGCCTTAACTTAATCGCAATGGGTTGCGTGTGTATTGATTGTAATTCTGTAAGGGAAATAGGCGGCTATGCCCTCGCCTCCAATGTTTTATTCAACCATGCCCTGTTTATAGAAACACATGCGATATACATGCAGTAAACCTTCAGTAAACATTCAATAAACCGTCAATAAACCTCAATAAAACTTCAATAAACATTTCCCATCTGCAATGCTATAAAAACTTCCTATTGGTTCTGTAACGCCCATCGGGTTTGAATCCCTCTTTCCTTTATAATCGGTTAATAAATTCGTTGATTTTCTTTATTTTATTGGTCTTGGGCAGCTCAGTAGCATAAAAGTAATGTATATTGGTGCATCTATATTGCTTGTCTATTGCGTCTATATTGCTTCTCTATTGCGTGCATAGCGTACATTTATTGCGTGTGTCTTGATTGTTTATTGCTTACGAAGGAAATAAACAACAATACACAGGCAACAGACAAGCAATATACACGCAATACACATGCAATCTATACGCAATAGACATGCAATATACATCAGTCCCTAATTTCACCATCCATAAGGGAGTCGTATCGATTAGGAAATTCTACTTAATAGTTGTTCTTCCTATTAATAAACAATCAATAAACCTTCAATAAACATTCAATATCGGACAATAACATGCGAAATACATGCAGTACACAATCAATAAACCTTCAATAAACATCCAATATCCGATAAATAACATGCGATACACATGCAGTAAACAATCAATAAACCTTCAATAAACATTCAATATCCGATAAATAACATGCGATACACATGCAGTACACAATCAATAAACCTTCAATAAACATCCAATATCCGATAAATAACATGCGATACACATGCAGTAAACAATCAATAAACCTTCAATAAACATCCAATATCCGCTAAATAACATGCGATACACATGCAGTACACAATCAATAAACCTTCAATAAACATCCAATATCCGGTAAATAACATGCGATACACATGCAGTAAACAATCAATAAACCTTCAATATACATCCAATATCCGAGCAATAACATGCGATATACATACAGTAAACAATCAATAAACCTTCAATAAACATCCAATATCCGCGCTATAACATGCGATATACATGCAGTAAACAATCAATAAACCTTTAGTATATGCCAATAAACAATCTACCTATTTCAAGAACAATAATTTAAACTCAATGCCAATCCACCTATTTCAAGAACAAATATTACAAAATGGGTTTGAAAACTCATTGGTGGTGCGTGCAACATGTCTTTTTGGGGAGAACTTTTACAATCCTTGAAACTGTGCACTTAATTGGTCATTAAAAGAACAAATATTATTAAAATTGATAAAAGTAATAAAACTAATACCAAGTCCTTAATGGACTTCAACATATTCAGCACCGTAGCATCATACGTGTCATCTGGCTGTTCTGTTTGAGCGGAAGTTACATCAACCCATTCAAATCCATTGCAACTGGTGGCTCCCTAATTGCAGGCATCATATATGCAAAATAATTGTTTCAGAGTTAGACCAAGGTTTTTTTCACCCACATACATATTCTGGAAATGAAAACTTACATAGGAGGTTAGGCACTTCCAAAATGGCTTCCCTCGATTTTTCTCTGATTTTGAAACCCTAAGCACCATTGCAGCTCCACAGTACGGACACCTCTTTGTTTGAGCTGGAGATGAAGACGAAGACATGTTGAATCTTCTCACTTGTACCTTTTCTCACTCAGATCTTCTCACTGAAACCTCTTCGGACTCATACCTTCTCACTCAGATCTTCTCACTCAAACCTCTTCAGACTCAGAGCTCTCTCATCTCTGCCCAAATGCGATTATATCCTCTTTTTTGTCCGTGGGTGGGTTGGGCATGCTTTCGACACATGTACCGTCAGATATGGGGCATCGTTTACCCCATAAACCAATATAATATTTAACTACCAAAACCGAATATGAAAATTGAGGGAAAACTGCCCTAAACCCTATATTATTTTCATTATATTTCATTAAACCAACTAGTTGGATAAACATTCATCACATTTTAATAACAGTACTACTATATTTCGGTGTGGGAAAATGAAAAGTTATGTGATGGGACGTTCTGTGACTAGTCAGTAATCCGTCACATTTGTTTCATTGACATAAAAAGGGCGGGAAAATCCTAAAAATGGCTATGCATATAGGTTCTTAATTTACTTTTTGACTGTCTGACTTCTCATTTCGATGACATTTTCCTTCTCTTCTGTTTTTCTCTAGTTTTAGGGTGTTGGTTCAGTTTCTTTAAAAAGGGTCAAGTGAGAAAAACCTCAAGTGGAAACACATTTTCCAAACGGTACAACAAACACACCCTATAACAGAACCAAAACCCCATCTATTCTCATTTCTCCCCTCTTCCACTCCTCAAATCGTTCCATTCCAAAAAAATAGAAACACATGAATTCCAAATATTTCACTACAGTCGGAGGAAAGAGAAGGAAGCATATCCATTTGGAGATGCCCCAAGCCTTCATCCCGGAGTTGGCTTGGTTTAAAGTGATGTTATACGTGGCAACCCAATCTTCGGAAGATCTCTTCCGTATGGCATCTGTGTGCCCATTATTCCGGACGTTGGCAAACACTCCACAAGTGTGGAACACCATTTCAATGGCTAAGTACCCAGACCATCCTAGCTGGTACCATGATAATCCTGCGGTCCAGCTTTTCTTGCAACAATGCAGAGCTTGCGAGAACCCTGAGTCGATATTTAGAGAGGCGTTCGAAGTGTTTTTCATGCAGGGTAACGTGGAAGCGTTGTATGGGATGCGCATCGCAGCCACGGCAGGCCATATGGAAGCGGCATATATAGTTGGACTTCTTGGCATGTCTGGAATTGGTCAGTCAAAAGAGGATGCATTAGAATTTTTGTGTTCTTTGAATCAACGTAACAACATTGATATGAAAGGAACCAGGGATGCTTTGAGACGAAGATTAAGCCGAGTTTGGAATGTTGCAAGACATATCGTAGATATGTTTTACTATGGGAAGATTAAGTTCAATCATTGCAGCGCTTGTAACAACAACGAATGGTGTTTTGTTATTGAAGGCTGGCCTACTGAAGCAAAGATAAATCCTTCGTTCTGGACTTGTTGCAATCGATGCAAATGGCACCGTGAGAGTGTTTTTTGGTTCAAGGTAATGCGTGTGTATGTTGTGCCAGGGAATCCATACCCTTATAATTAGTTGTAGTATGTTTTTAAGGTTTTTATGCTTTCTGGACTTGCTTCTCTTCAGTTCTACGTTGGCTGGCTACGTTGGCCAAATGTTGGGTTTTAATGTATTTTGTCTGGTGTTTGTGCAGTCATAAACCGTTTTATATATAAATCTACGTATATATATTTGTATACTTGAATGCTTACTGACATCAGAGATGGGTAATATGACATTTTACTGACATAGATATTTTGGCCAACTACAATCTTAATATTTGGTAAACGAAAAGGCGTGCATGGAGTGAGCTGTCTGTTCACCAGTGCTTGGAAAAGACATTTTCCCACTTATCATATCCTAAACTAATTTTTTTCTGATGCCATACAATGGTTGGACATGTATTTTTTTCATTTACTTTTTCAAAACATCCCTTAACCCTAATAAAAATTAAAAGTTAAGAAATTGAAGAAGAGAGAAACTAATTGGCACCTGAAATGGTCTTTTCGCATAACAAAATTAGAAGAAAAAAAAAATTTAGGGTCAATAAAATTAATAAATATAGAAGGTAAAAAGTCATATAATAATAATTTAGGATAAAGAACAATATTATAATAATTTAGCGTCACCACAAAACGGGGAAATCAGTAAGAAAGATGAAGCCTCAATGAATTCGTAGCAATTTTTGGAAGTTTTTTTTTATCATTTTTGTGTATTTAGTTATGAATTTTGTAAGGCAAAACAATAAAATAAGAATTTAGGGTAAAAAGCAAGAATGTTTGGTTGCAACTGACGTACACTTGTGCAAGTGGTGAAAGGTATGCACTGAGATCGCGCCATGTGTCCACTTGCGATTATTTGGGGTTTTTTAGTGCAAACAACTTGAACAAATTGTAATAAATAGTCAGAAAATCGTAAAAATGCCCCAGAAATTACTCCGCCCTCCTTGTGACGTTATATAACTAGAGGAACCTATAAAGCATCCATTTCGCAATGAAAAAATCCAAATTGTTTTAGAGAACTGACTTTCCTCTTAACCCTAAGTATATATGTTTGTTCACTTTAACAAGTATATTTCCTTAATATTCGTTATATAATTTGTAATAAGACAAGAAATAGTTTCCTTTCAAATATAAGGATGTAACATAATCTGTTTTTGTTTTGTTATAATAATGTACATATATAATAATTGCACACTGCTTTGAAGCCATCATTGCAACTGCGCCTAGAGCTTTGAACACGTCAGAGGTATTCAATAAGTCGTCCATACGCAACTGCGTCTAGAGTTATGAACCGTCA
Source organism: Prunus campanulata (assembly GCA_034190965.1). NCBI lineage: Eukaryota > Viridiplantae > Streptophyta > Magnoliopsida > Rosales > Rosaceae > Prunus > Prunus campanulata. The sequence continues at coordinate 16,156 of JAXCME010000142.1, forward strand.
CAGGTATTCAATAAGTAGTCCATCGGGAATCAGTACAAAATATCCATCATGTCCAATCACATAAAATAATGCCATACTTTTTTGAAAAACCTCACACCACTCAAGCAATTTTAAAATATTAGTGAATATTTGTCCTAGTCTATATAAGTGATTATATATTCACTCTGCATTTTTTTCACAGTATATGTTAACTTTGAGGGATTCCACAAACATATAATATAAAGGAAGAAAACAATAGTAGGAGATGAACCAGTACAAAAAAACAATAACATAAACTTGTCACAAATGCTTTTCCATAAACCTTGCCCTAACATATAATAAATAAAGGCAACATTGCATATGATGCAACCATGTCCAAATTTGATACGTGATCACACAAAAATGGACATGGCAGCAACATATGACTGAAGTAGATGGCCACGTTGCATCACGTGTTCTCATCATTAAAGACATCAAAATATGAAGGTTGAAATCTTCCATAATAGTAAGCATCAAAATAGGTTTGAAGCAGAGTTGAACGAAAATTCCAATTCCACTGATTTGTCTCTGCTCAAACACGATAACCAAAATGGTTACTTCCCTTGGTGAGTATATTTGTTAACGTCGGAAAAGGTAATAGATGACCAATCAAACTCGGGTACGACGAGTTTTGCATAGGACCGGAAGTAGTCGAATCCAGCTTGCATCACACGCTTCTTTGACTCCACTGCATTAGATGAGTTCTTGTATTTTTGAACAGCTACACTCCGAAGTTGTTTGTGTCTACGCTTCATGCGCTGCAACTTCACCCTATCCAGATTGGCCTGCCTTTTCTCATCTTCAATTTGGCCTTCAACAAATTCCAAACGTGCCCTTGCCCTTTGGATTTCATCACCAAGTTGAAGATGCCTCTCCTTCCAGAATCCAAGAACCCTTTCAGACTCAAAACTTCCAACAAAATGGTCATTCTGTCTAGGAATGTGACACTGCTTGTCTGGTGACTCACTTGCGTGTCGAAGGCGGTCTTTGTTTGGAGGGGTGTTTATTATGCTGACATCAAACTTGGTTAGTAAATCCATTCTATGGAGGGAGAGAGTTTCTGTGGAGGAGAGAGTTTCAGTCGATGGAGAGAGATTCGGTGGAGGAGTCAGTTTTTCGTGGAGGGAGAGTTTCTATGAAGGATGTGATAGTAATACTAATAAAAAGGTTCCCGCCAAAAAATATTTGGTTGACAATGTATAAATTAATTTTTTGTCTGATACAATCTAAGTTTAATCCTAACCACTGTGGTTGGGTTCACTAACTAGATGTCACTTCCATTGAGTTTCTTTCAGCCACTGACAGTGGTGATGAGGTTGACATGCTTGAAAAGCAAAACCTGACACCTCTTTTTAAAAATTGAAATAAAGTACATATGTTGACTACATGCAAGCTTTGGTATGTTGGTCTATAAAGCTATGTCCCCTTCCTCAAACGAAATTGCGTATGCAATCCTCATCCTCTAAAAACAAATAGGATTATTCAAGCATGTCATCCTCTTCAGGCGCCAACAACACAGTCGAATATGAAAAATTGGAGTTGCAGGCTCCATTTCCACGTTGTACTCGCCGACCTCGTCCATTTTCAACATCATTTGGGAGTGAGGGGGACTCCGATGATCCATTAGAGGCAATACATGCAGTCAGTAGCAAGCTAGATTATAATTCCAGACTGATCAATTCGTGGCACGAGAAATGTGTTGAAGACGAGGCCATTCTGGCTGATCTTAACATTAGAGTTAACAAAGCGTTCTCCCAAAAGAACAAGTACTTGAAGTTGAGTCATACAAGGAAGTTGAAAGCAGAGGAGTTGGATACAGTAATGAATGATGAAATTAAAGGTTGTTTGATGAACCATATGCGATGCGAAGAGCACCATAGTGAACTGGAGATGGCATTCAACGAAGGATTCGAAAATTTCCAAGCATTTGCGGCAACTACTCATACAAGTTATAATTGGGACTATGTATCCCCTAATGCTGTGAGAGAGATACTAGACGATGGTGGTGACATGAGTGAGCATAAGCACGTCAAAGCTGCTCGGAAGAAGCCGACCAATACGACTGACTAATTGCGGCTACGGCTGTTCAGTTGGTTGGGGTGATCGTGGTATTGCTAACAGGGACCAAATAATATGCTTTGCAATGTAAAACTATCTTATGGGACCATTATGTCAGTCGTCAGTAATTCGTCAATTTTGTATGAATGAATGAAATGTTTGGATGCAGTAAATTAAGCTATACAAATAATGGGTTATTCATGGACTTTTTTATGATGTTATACAATACTTGGAATGTAATTTGTTCTTTTCATTTTTCAAAACATCCCTTCACCCTAATAAAGGAAAAAAAAATTAACAAATTGAAGAAGAGAGAAACTGATTAACACCAGAAATGGTCTATTCTCACTCAAAATAACAATAAAAATAATAATTTCGAGTAAATATAATTAACAAATGTAGAGGCTAAAAAGTAATATAATAATAATGTAGGGTAAATAATAATAAAATACTAATATAGCGTAACCATGAAACAGGGAATTCAGTAAGGAAGATGAAGTGTCAATGAGTTCGTATCAATTTTTGAAACATTTTTATCATTTTTGTGTATTTAGTTATGAATTTCATAAGAAAAAACAATAAAATAAGAATTTAGGGTAAAAACCAAGGATGTGGCCATGTGTATTGACGTACACTTGTGCAAGTGGTGAAAGGTGATGCGCTCAGATCGCGCCAGGTGTCAGCTTCCGATTATTTTGGCTTTTTTTAGTGCAAAAATCTTGAAAAAAGTTAAATAAATAGTAGGAAATTTGGAAAAATGCCCCGAAAATTACTCCGGCCTCCTTGTGACGTTATACAACTGGGAGAAGCTAGAAATCATCAATTTCATAAAGAAAAAATTTGAATGCCTTTAGATAACTCACTTTCCTCTTAACCCTAGCTATATATGTTGTTAACTTTAACCTAGATAACCTACATCAACAAGCATCTCCCGTGAATGCTCGAAATTGTCTTTTAAAATGAATAACCATGAAACAGGGAATCCAGTAAGGAAGATGAAGTGTCAATGAGTTCGTATCAATTTTCGGAACATTTTTATCATTTTTGTGTATTTAGTTATGAATTTCATAAGAAAAAACAATAAAATAAGAATTTATGGTAAAAACCAAGGATGTGGCCATGTGTATTGGCGTACACTTGTGCAAGTGGTGAAAGGTGATGCGCTCAGATCGCGCCAGGTGTCAGCTTCCGATTATTTTGGCTTTTTTTAGTGCAAAAATCTTGAAAAAAGTTAAATAAATAGTAGGAAATTTGGAAAAATGCCCCGAAAATTACTCCGGCCTCCTTGTGACGTTATACAACTGGGGGAAGCTAGAAATCATCAATTTCATAAAGAAAAAATTTGAATGCCTTTAGATAACTCACTTTCCTCTTAACCCTAGCTATATATGTTGTTAACTTTAACCTAGATAACCTACATCAACAAGCATCTCCCGTGAATGCTCGAAATTGTCTTTTAAAATGAATAACCATGAAACGGGGAATTCAGTAAGGAAGATGAAGTGTCAATGAGTTCGTATCAATTTTCGGAACATTTTTATCATTTTTGTGTATTTAGTTATGAATTTCATAAGAAAAAACAATAAAATAAGAATTTATGGTAAAAACCAAGGATGTGGCCATGTGTATTGACGTACACTTGTGCAAGTGGTGAAAGGTGATGCGCTCAGATCGCGCCAGGTGTCAGCTTCCGATTATTTTGGTTTTTTTTAGTGCAAAAATCTTGAAAAAAAGTTAAATAAATAGTAGGAAATTTGGAAAAATGCCCCGAAAATTACTCCGGCCTCCTTGTGACGATATACAACTGGGGGAAGCTAGAAATCATCAATTTCATAAAGAAAAAATTTGAATGCCTTTAGATAACTCACTTTCCTCTTAACCCTAGCTATATATTTTGCAACAACCAACATCACAAGTATATTTCCCTAATATTAATTATCTAGGTTTTAATAATACAATAATTAGTTTCCTTTCATATAAAAGGCTGTAAACGTATCTGTTTTGTTATAATAATCCACATATATAATAATTGGACAATGCTCTGAAGCCATCATGGGTGCGTGCATCTAGATCTTTGAACACGTCAACGCTATTCAATAAGTTGTCAATATGGCTCCGTCTTGGGTTCGTAGTAAATATCTCTATCATGTCAAATCACATCGTTCGATGGCCTGACACCAGTCAAGCAATTTTGAAATAGTACTGAATATTTGTCCTAGTCTATATGAGTGATTAGAACTTCACACAATATTTTATTTTTCACAGTACATGTTGCTTTGAGGGATTCCCTAAACATATAATATAAAGAAAGATAGAAAAAGTGTGACATGAAACAGTACAAACAACAACATATAACTGGGACAAATTAGAAGTATATTTCCTTAATGTTCATTATCTAATTTATAATAACACAAGTATTACTTTCATTTGCTTCATATATAATTATTGGGATTATGTATTGCAATTCCTTGTGTCTAACATTGTATTTTGCAAAAACTGAAATATTATTCAATAAGTTGTCAATATCACCACGCGTTGGGAATCAGTAAAGTCTCATTATCATGTCCCTTCACATTAAACAGATGGCGTACTTTTTCTCAAAAAATTGACACGTCAGTCATAAGTAACACTCTCCTTATTCACTTTACATGCCAATGTGCTATACATTCTTTGGTGAATGATTTATGGGTTATTTATATAACAAAATATTACAAATATTGCTGAATATTTATTTCGTCTATATGAGTGAGGACACGAGTGACCATAAGCACGTGCAAGCTGCTCGGAAAAAGCTGACCCATACGACCGAGTGAATATGGCTACCATTGTTCAGTTGGTTGGGGTGATCGTGATATTGCTAAGAGGGAGCACATAAAATGCTTTGCAATGTAATTTTCTTGTGTGTGCGAAATTACGAGTAGTTGAAATGTTGGTGTACACTTTAATATTCTCCAAGCATTCGAAATGTGATTAGCTGCAATGTACTTATCATGCATAGAAGATGTTGTATTGTAGTTTGTATTTTACACGCTGATTTCTAATCATTGTGTTCCAACATAGTGCAAATTTCAAGTATCCTTCAGGTACGAATGTTTACAAAATCGTGCACCAATATTGCTTCATAGTCAAGGTCAGATCTTAATAACCAGTCAAGCACTAGAACATAACATTAGGAAAAATTGGTTGCTGCTGTAAATGATTAGTGTTGCTGGAAATGATTCGTGCTGGAAATCATTACTGCTGATGGAAACAACAGCTCCCTGCTGGAAATGCTACATTAGCCTGTGATATAATCAATGAATCTGTGTCACTCGTTCATAATTCAGCATAGACTACCCATTTTACATGGTAAAAGTCATTGCTTCTTCACAAAACTCAAAATTTGATACTTTATCAAATGTCTATGAAAATTTCCAAATAGGGAGAAGACATGTAAAATTAACATGTGTCCAAATTTCATGCAAGAAGTAAACCAACCAAATTTCCATTTCAATTAGCAGTGGACAAAGTAAGAGCTTATCAGTGGACATGAACAAACAAATAAAATAAAACTGCATATAGAAAACTTAACCTGATCATTAGCCTTCATAACAACCGGCCTTTGTATAATACAAACATAAATCATTCGGTAGGTCCGTGCATCCTGTAAAATTCGTCGAATAATGGGTCACTGAGATCTATTGGAGTTGATTCCTCATTGTTTGACGGTGATGTCCTGCATAAACACCAAACACAAGCACATAAAAAATTTAACTATTCTAATTTTAGGTGTTATTATAAATAGTTTTAACATCTTACGGTGTGTTCAAATTTCTTGGGCATTGTCTTCTATCATGACCAATGTCTCCACACTCCCGACAGTGTCGAATCCCTCGCTTCATTGGCTTTTCCTTTGCTCCCGTTACTTGTTTCCACTTTCCTTTGCACCTTACTCTCTTAGGGTCTTTCATATATTGTGTTTGAGAGCTGGACCCTCCAACTTCGTTATTACTTGGTCCATCCTTCAACAACTTCAACTTCACCCGCAAACTTTTTAGACTCTCTGACACTAGCTCACATCCTTCTTCACACATTAATGCATCCTAAACCACATCTGAAGCAAGTCGGGACATTGTAGTCCGCTTTATTAAAAGACCAGGATCTGCAGAGTCTTTAATTTCGTTGCCATTTGCATCTGACACCAATCCAGCTTTCGCAGTTTTCTTCCACCTTTTCAAAATATATTTATCAGGCATATATTCAATCTGGTCCCTTCTGAACAATGCTAGGATGTGCTTGCAAATAATCCCAACAAATTCAAATTTTTTGCAGCTACATGATGCGTGGTCAGAATCTTTGACATATACGACTTCTGCCACTCTTGTTTGCCAATTTTTCCTTTCGCTCACATTAAAGACAACTTTTGAAGCATCCTCTGTTTTGAGCTCTAGGAAACATGCTGTACTTTGTATTAGTTCTTTCTCAAACTTTTGAAACATTGCCCTTGTGTACAAGGTAGCCATTTGTTTGTTCATTGGCATTGGTAGAATACATTGAGCCACTTCAAATGCATCTACGTGATCAGCAGCTAACTCTTTTTGACGTTGATGGGAAAGTGCCCTCTCAAATCGTATTATGAAATCCATCAACGAATTTCTCCTTGATATGTATTGCTTGAAGAAAGCATGAGAACCTTCCGCTCTTTGGCTGCTTGACATTCCAGCAGCAAAAAAGTCTCGTGCGTAGGCTGGAACCCAAGATTCCCTTAAATCAAACATTGAACTTAGCCATTGATGGTCAGTCAAACCAGCCTTTGTAACCACAATATTCCACTTTGCATCAAACTCATCCTTATTGTCAGTATCCCATATGGCTTTCTGAAATTCACGCCAATACTCCTTATAAGCAGAATGTGGTAACTTAACATGGAACTTTGATGTGATGTGCCATATGCAAAGCCGATGAAATGTAGTCGGGAAGGCTATTGAAATCGCTCTGGTGATGGCCGCATCTTGATCTGTAATGATCGTTTTAGGTTCGCCACCTTGCATGGCTTTCTTAAACTCCTCAAACATCCAAATAAACGACTCAGTCGTTTCCTTGCTCAAAAATGTGCATGCTAAGACAATTGTCTGACCATGGTTATTAACTCCCAATATTGGTGCAAATGTCAAGTCGTATCGATTCGTGTTGAATGTGGTATCGAATACAACAACATCTCCATACAACCGGTACGCCCGTCTAGAACTTGCATCTGCCCAAAAACATCGACTAAACCTGTCTTCGCCATCTCCCTCAATCTTGAAATAAAAAGCCTCATTTTTTTTCTGTTCAGCCATAAAATACTCGGTCACTAGTTCAACATCGTGGTTCCTCAGCTTCCCATTCACACTACATTCAAGATTGTAAATATCCTTTTTGATAAAACCGATTTTATCCATTCCTCCGGATTGCACCTCGAAAATACTTACTTTCTGATGAATTGGGATATTAACCGAGCCCAACTGTTTTGTAAGTACTTTTGTAGAATCCGAAATACGACGGTGTGATCTCAATAAATGCACTCTTTCTGAGGCTGTCATCTTATGATTGTGTCCCTCTGCAAAAAGAGAGATGGCATACTTCTTGCTCCCATTTGTCTTCACAACCACAATCTTAGCTTTGCAATTGCATCTACTTATTCCCCGCTGTCTTTTTCTCTCCCGAGTTTCATCTTTCCTGTATGCACCTTGTTTGCAACAAACAAATTCTTTCCTCAGAATCTCTTTCTTATTTGTCCCCCGAAAGCTGGAATGAAGTCGAATACCAAAGCCAGCCAAGAATGCATATCTATTATAGAAATTATAAGCAAGGTCAAGCGAGTCGAACTTCATCCCAACCGCTGGTGTTTCCTCATTTCTTACTTCAGGAATGTAAACCATCCCATTAGCTGTTACACAGTCATCACTCTCTGAGCCCCCAGACATTTTACCCACATATATTTTTGAACTACTTCTATATCACTGCATAGCAAATATTAATTCATTAATTAATCAATCATTACTGCATTACAACATATCAATGCATTCCACTTACACAAAACATTGCCCAAATTGACACAAAAAAGACGCATAGCCTAGCTTGTTTGTAAGAGCCATTATTACACAAAATTTAATAATAGTTACGTCATCTCTTGTGCAATAATCTGGAAAAAATAACATTAGAACCAACATGTTCAACTAAGAACACAAATGTAATTCAAACCAGCAATTACAGAACTTCTCCCAATATCCTCTCCAAATCCTTACTCCTAATGCCATTAAGCCTAAGTTTAGGATCTTTTACCTACATTTTATAATTTCCCACCCCCACCAAAAACAATCAACTAAATATATTGAATATTCATAAGGAAATGACGCATTATTGATAGCAAACTGACCCATTATTGAAGGCAGAATAACACATAATTGACCGCAGAAATGACGCATTATTGATGCCACAAATGACGAATTTCTCACCCTCACAAAAAACAAACCAAACCCAATAAAATCAATCCAGCAACAGTAAACTTACCTCTCAAACTCAAGCGGGAGCTCCGAAGTCAATCAGCTTAAGAGAATGTGGTGGACATTAGAGAAGACTCTTTGGTAGTGGAGACTCCATCTCTACCACAATCGAGGAACAAATGCTGCTGCGGCGTCTAGCAGATATGCTACTTTGCTTTCATCTGGAATCTCGTGTGCTGAACGAAAAAGAGAAGGGGTTTTCACTTCAGCCATAGAATCAAAACAGGGCAATAGCTAGATAAGAGCCATTAATCGTCATACCGAGGATGCCATAGATCGCAGGTCTCCCAAGGAGCTGATGACTATGGAGCGACTATAGGGTTTGGGAGCTTTGGATCTTTCTAATTCTGGGTTTGCGTTGCATTAAAAAACAGAGGAATGTGTTCTTGAATTTTTCAGAGGGAAATATCTTCAACTGAAGTTGGGTTTCCAACGGGTCAGATTTCAACCCGGTTCTACATGCACCCTCTTTTAAAAACTCACCGTTGGATGAAATCCAACGGCTCTAACATACCCCTCAAATAAACCCCTTATAACTTTCCCCTCACTATAGAAGCTCCCACAAAATTGAGTCCTTTCAAGCGTCATAGTAAAATGGGCAACCCAATCCAACGTGATAGGCTTTGGAACCTTCACGCATGTGGACTCAATTTTAGAATTCTCAAATAATTCTTACTTAAAAGGAATGAACATCTTTTCCTATTTATAGTACGAATGAGAGTTAGGCTAAAGATGAGAGGTAATGTTGGCATAATAGCATGCGTTGTCAATTGGCATGTGATTTTGAAGGAAATGCTGCCAGCTACAAGAAATGGTAGCATGATGTGTCTCATCATGCAAGATAAATATAGGTGACAACAAACTAGGTGATAGTACTTCTAGGTTGGCTAGTAAAGTGGCCGTGTCTAACTATAGTGTGATCAAAGTAGATCACTACAACTTATTAACTTATCCATTTAATTTTTCATGCAAGAGGTGGTAAATAGAGTTTATGTAATAATCAACAAAGTATATATTTATTATAATAGTACTATTTTTTATTATTATTATTTATAAATAAGGAAAATTTATGAACTATAACACGTACCAAGATAACTATATACATAAATATAACCAATATACATATATAACTGGCATAACTCTTTTAAAGATACTCAAAACACTCAATAAACTTAACTAAGTTTCTGAAATCATAAGAGAAAAAAAACACATAAAACTCACAAAAAAACTTTTGTGAGAATGAAGCTTTAATCCTAGGGATGATCTGGGCCATGAATTATCACGTTGGGAACATAATGGTCTCTCAAACTTAGCTCCTTGCAATAAAGGACTTGTAACTAAAATGGTTATTAATAGCATTTATCTGTACACATGCCACATGGATATTAAATGGCAAAAATTGAAGGTTAAAGTTGCTCCAACCGAGTAGTCATATCATACATGAATTTGAAGACTGGAAGAGATATGTCAAAAATAAAATATCAAAGAGTTTGATGTCAATGTTATTTTAATATTTTTTTAGTTATGGACCCCATTATTATTTACTCTTTTAAAAATTTTGATGCATCATATGACTCCATTTGCTTTTAAAAATATAATACAATAATATGTTATTTGACATTTCGGGGTGAAGTTAAATTTTTTCCAAAATGTCAAATTACCACATAAACCATCAAATTCAAATTTAACATTTTGCAATTGACAACATCTCCCTTGAAGATTCTCTTTAATGTCAGGACGACTTGTTGGGAGAGACTGGTTGCATATAACAATTTCAGGGAAGATAATTGTTTTCTATACTAAGTGACTGACTTTCAAATTGGATTCTGTATTTGGTTTGTGCCTAGCATGCATCGAGGCCTAGTGTACATGCTGTTATATTTGATTCATTTCCAGTGGTTGTACACTTGTACTCGTGCATTTATAGAAAGAAATAAAACCAAAAGTTTTATTTGCCGAAGGATGAGAGTTAAGAACACTTAGAGATGCTATTCTTAATCTAACCTTGAGCTTGATAAATACATATAAAAGTCCTATTACAAAATTGTCAAGAGAAGCCAAAAAGAATTAATCAAAATTCATACATTAACAATATGCCTATAATTTAATCAATTTCACAGTGTTAACCACACTCCACAATCTGCTTACCACACCCTGAATACAGGTGATGATCAAATTACTCAGCACACTCAAGTCAAGGTGTCATCTACTCAACACACCGTGCCTCATCACAAGGACCACCACGTGTCCAACCGTTCCAGCTGTAAGTGGATAAGGACCACCTTTGTCCTCTAGGGTTTAACCCAGTATATAAACCATTGTGGGCATGTTTGGTAGGCCTCATTGGACTGGACTGGCTTAATTAATACTTAAAACCCATGTTTGGTAAAAAGGGGGACTAACTTAAATGAGATTATATAGTCCAACAGTACCAAAAATGCCTCACTCGCTCGTCCAATCTAACGAGCCTGAAACATGGCTCGCAATATAGCGACCTCGCTAAACAAAACACACGAGTCCGAGCCCTAGAACGCCTCTCTCTCTCTCGCTCTCGTTTCCTTCAACATCGACTCTACTCTTCTTCGAAGTTGTACTCAGGCAAGGTTTTTTTATCTCTCCCTTTACATACCTCTCTTATTCCTTCATGGGTATTGTTAATTTGGATGATTTTTTATACGATTTTTCAGTTCCATCTCCAAAGCAATGGCGAAGAACATGAACAAGAAGAAAGATAAACGATTCCGCTTCAATGGACATCACTGAAGAGCCTGTTTCAGATTTGCCTCAAGGTATCAAGTCCTGTTATTCTAATTTCATCAATTTCTATGATTATAGCTTTCTTCGAATCCCTCTCTCTCTCTCTCTCTCTCTATCTTACCTTTGCTTTTGGAGAATTTTGATTTTGATTTTTCTTTTTTTACATTGGTTGTGCAGCAATGGACACCTCAGAGTCGGGGGCTCACAACCGAAGTGGTGGTGCTTCCAGTTTGTAAGTATCAAGTATTACCAAGCAGTCACTTTTTTTATAAGATTATTAGGTTTTTCTATTAGTGGAGTGATAATCAAGACCACAAATTTAAAATCTTAAACCTGAAAGACACATTTCTGCATGATTTTCTTCGACAAATTAATTTGTGGTCTTGATTTGTGTGTTAATTGGGTATTATAGCTATTGCTAAAAGATTATGGGTGAGGTTTCTTTCTGGGTTCAATTCAAATAAACAAGTGCGTATGTGGTGCAACAGGGTCTTTAATTTTTGTGGATGTTTACTAGCCCTCTTTTGTGAAAATATAGGTTGTTTACTTTATAAATGGTGCAGAGTTTCAAATATAACCGAAATCGATTCCATTCATAATTAAGCTTGGAATTTTTTTTTTTATTCACTAGGTAGATGTGTTAGATGGATTGGTATTACATGACAAACCTTGCAAATCCTCACTTTGACTGTCATCATATGATGGTTTTCTAGTACAGAGTTCTTCGACAGAGCAGTAACTCTGCTACTCTCACTATGAAGTACTTTTTGCCTGTGATCTAGCCTGATTACTTCTTCGTCATGTTTTGTGGCTCAGAAGGAATTGTTTTAACATCACTCTGTTTTTGGGTGTCATTCGAGCATGGTTCGAATGGGTAATGAGGAGACTTGTTTTTGTAGCTTGTTGATATTGCTCTATGACTGATCATGTCATTCGAGCATAGGGATAGAATTCAAGGCATGGAAGGAAATAAATTTGAGGAAGGGGAGGGTAAGGATTAATGTGTCTCTTTTTCTTAAGGACTAGGGTGGCTAACGATGGCTAATGGTGGATTTGTGTGTAGTGAATTGAATTTCTAATTTCGAGTCATGTGGATGACTTTTGCATATATATGAAGAATTCTTTGTTATTGATTCATTAATTGAATTCTTTGAGTTTGCATATACTCAATTATTATATATAAATTTTGTGAAAAAGAAATGTACATATCAATTTGATAACTATAAAGTATGTTCATAGTTTTAAGATCTTAAATTACATTTAATTACCTTAAAATTATTTTTATTTATTTATTTATTTTTTTTATAGTCCGATTTAGCACCAAACATAGGTCTTTACTATTTTTACAGTCCAGCTTCTTAGTCCGACGCAGCACCAAACGTAGGTTAGGACTTAATCCAGCTTAGTCCAATCCGAGCTAATCCGAGACAGTCCCAGGATTTAGTCCAGTCAATGACAGTCCGCCGTACCAAACGACCCCTGTATTGATTATTTGTCAAGCAAGGCAGAGGGCAACCGTTTATACATTTTTCGAAAACATTTCATTCTCCAACAGTCTCTCTTTCTCTCTCATCTCCTCTTACATTACTGAAACTTTTCCATTTCCAGCAATCTTTACAAAGGTGGATGGTGTTAACAAAAGAGAAGTAGAGAGAGAATTAAGAAGAAGATGAACAAATCTGTATTATTTTCTCAGTTAACTTTACAATACAGAGAGTTAAGCTTTATAAGGCTCTAACTGATTACAACAACTTACTAACTAATTCTAACATCAGTCAATGACTAAGTGACACTTGTAACAATCCTAGCTCTACATACTCTAACATCCCCCCGCAAGATTATGGGTGGAGAAGCCAACCATGAGATTGGAACAATGTCTAAACCAAAAAGGTAGAAAAGCCTTGAATGTGCTGTAGTTGCAGCTGAGTAGACTACATATTTGTTTTGCGTGGAGTACCAATCCAAAGCGTGAGATAGAAGAGTATAGCTATAGTGAGCTGCATGTGAAGCATATAACCCAGCAAAGATTCCATCGTTTTACTTTCCACTGATCCAGAGATACCATTAACTCGTCCAGTCAACTAATTTCCCAACCAGATTGACCATTACCAACTGTGTGCCCATGAGATTTACCAACCCTTCCAAATCAATGATGTAATCAGACCCCCACATCGAGATAGAGATAGAAGAAGAGAAGAGAGAAATTCTAGAAAGAGATAGAAGAAGAACGAGATAGAAGAAGCGGAGAGGTAAATTCTAGAAAGAGATAGAAGAAGAGAAGAGGGAAATTCTTGTTCCCTGAGAATTTAGAGAAATGAGATAGAAAGAAAGAAGAAGTGGGAAATTCTTTTGTTCCCTGAAGATTGTAGAAAGAAGATAGAAAAGAGGAAGAATTGATAAATTCTTTGGTTCCCTTAGAGACTGTAGAAAGGAGTTTGTTCCTTTGAGATTGGAGAAACAGATAGAAGAGAACGAGATATGAGAAATTCTTTGTTTCTTGAGATAAGAAGAAAGAGATAGAAGAGAATGAAATGGGAAATTCTTTGTCCCCTGAGATAAGAAGAGTGAGAGAAGAGAATTGTGACAGAACCATGTAAGGAGTAATTGATTGAAGATTTTCTTAAGAGTCAAGAATAGGGGTACTGAGATTTTGGATGCACAAGAAAATTAACAGAGCAGATAACAAATGAACCATCAATATTTGATCAATAGTGATGTATTCAAGAACATGAAGTTGATTTTATAGCAAGCAAAGGTGAATAGAAAGCTTGAATCTTTGACTATAGGTATTCTCCAATTATTGAAATCAGAGAGATAGAGGATGAACAATAGACATACCCAACCAGAAGAACATCCATAGGACCCAAATAGCAAAATTGCAGTGGAAGAGAGATTTGCAATAAGCAGCTGCATCAAGGCACGATTGTGCATCTTCCAGACTTGATAAGCATCAATCTCAACATCTTCAAGATCTAAATCTTTATCAAAATGTGCAGGACATTTCCTTGAACCATCCACAAAACCCAAGAGGCCATGACCTTCAAGAAGAAGATTCATTTGGAAATGCCAAGTCCAATAATCTGTATCAGCAAGCCTGACTGTCACAGATGTATGTAGAAACAGTAGGAATGAGAGTTGCAATCGGAGATTGAACAAGTGGAAGTTGAGTAGGAGTCACCATCTTGTTGAACAACAGAAAGAAAGAAAGAGTTGCAAAGAACAGTCGATGAGGCAATAGAGCGAACATGTAGTAGGCAAAGCGTAGAGAACAATTCTTGGCACTATCGTGAAGAAAGAAAAGCCAAAGAACCAGAAGCAAGAGAACAAAGATGAGTAGAGATTGGAAGGGGGAAGCAGAAAAGCTCGGAATTGATCAAGTACATTGAAAATTCCCAAAACCGAGTATCAATTGAGTATAATCCCAAAATCAGCAACAAAACCCAATTGAGACGTCCTCGAATCAAATATGAGACTGAAAATCCCAAAAAACAAGCTGAATAGAAACACTAAAGAAGCCAAGGAAACCATCAACCTTGAGAGAAGAAGCCATAACTGAAAGCTTTAGGAAGAAACGAAGTTGGGAAGAGGTACAGGAAACGAAATTAGGTTTTGCAGATTTGCAATTGAAGAAATTAGGTTTTGCAGAACGAAGAAGAAGATTAGAAATGAGGTGTGGCAGAGAGGAGAAGTGGAGAAGATGAAGAAGAAGATCAGAGTAAGAAGGCGGAAGGCAAAGAACTCAGGTAGATCGAGAAGGCGTGAGCCACCAAGGGCTCTGATACCATGTTAACAAAAGAGAAGTAGAGAGAGAATTAAGAAGAAGATGAACAAATCTGTATTATTTTCTCAGTTAACTTTACAATACAGAGAGTTAAGCTTTATAAGGCTCTAACTGATTACAACAACTTACTAACTAATTCTAACATCAGTCAATGACTAAGTGACACTTGTAACAATCCTAGCTCTACATACTCTAACAGATGGATGTTGGGGAGTGTATAAATAGAAAATCTTAGGAACCACCAGCACTTTCCATCTTTTTCTTTGGTTTGTTCTGCCTTGCATTTGAAAAGAAAATTAATTGTTTGCATTTTTTTTGGGATCGAATTCTGATCTCAGAAAAGGAAACAGAGTACAACAAAGCCAAAAGCTCAAAAAGCAAGACATGAACGTTGATTATGCCGATCGCCCTCAGCAGTCCAACTGGTCGGTTGGTCTTTGTAAATGTGGAGAGGATGTTACTACATGTAAGATATAAATTCTCTCTTCGGGCAAAATTTCCTTTGTCTATTATAGTTACCTGACAAGTTAATTTTTCATTCAAAAATACCAAGTAACATCTTTAGCACTTCTTTTATAAATTTATTCATCTACTCAACCAACCCAATTCGTGAAATTGATCTTGTGGTGTAGGTTGCATCACATGCTTTCTCCCATGCATCACGTTCGGCCGAATCGCAGAAGTGGTTGACGAAGGACGAAATTGTAAGTGTCACAAGACCAAAAAGATTTCCCAAATCTATAAACATGGCGAATTTATTATTTATCCCTTAAAGTGATTGTATATATACCGGTCTCTCACATTTAGTTCTCTAGTAATAATCATGTGATCACTTAGTGTGAGACAACGGTTGCGATCCATAGACTATTGTATATGGATAAATTAATTTCTCTTTGCACCGGCTGCGCATGATTTCAATTATTAAGATGATTAGGTCAATGGTGTGTTACTAATTGGTGGTTGGATTTTGTAATTTTAGCTTGCCTTTCCCATAGCATAGTGTACGGGTTGTTGTGCACGATGCAGTGCCAGTGGGTCTACTCATGCATGTATAGAAAGAGCCTTGTGGTGATTGTTGTGTTCATTTCTGCTGTGAACCGTGTGCCCTCTGCCAAGAACATGCTGAGCTGAAATCTAGAGGCTTCAACCCCTCCAACCCCTCCAAAGGTTTTAAACTAATCCTACACCACACATATATGCCGTCATCGTATAGTTATGACCTTAAATTTATCATTATTTACATCATTTGGTGATACGTCAATTTTTATTTTGTATTTGTTTTTATGATGTAGGTTGGATTGGGCCACCAACTGCTGCTCCACAGGTGCCTCCTTCCATGATCAAATGATCACCAATATACTTGGCAGACAATTAATGTCGTGTTTGTCCTCTCCATGTCTTTTTTGTTTTTGTTTGATAGAATTTGCTTTGTGTTGTATGAATATATATATTGATGTTGATAAAGTGCGTGTATAAGCGAGGATGTTCCAGATCCAACGTTTTGTAATGAATGTGCCGTTGTTTGTTTATATACGTAATTTTGTGTTCGGATACATTTCACATCAACTGGTTTAAGGAGTAAAAAAGTATTATTAGAACATTGTAATTTGTAATTGAATAAAAGCAAGAACTGGCATTCCTGTCAAGTTTTACACCTTCAAAAATATGAATGTTGATCATGATCACCATCGCCCACAGCAGTCCGTATGGCACGGTGGCCTTCCTTATGACGTGCAGAAGATGCTACAACCTGTAAGAATATACAGCAAAATTTGAAGCTCTTTTTCTTCAACTCAGAAGATGCTACAACCTATAAGAAGTATTATCCCCCTGCTCAGCAGCTGAGCACCATGATGACAAAGTGTGGCCTTACTTTTTCAATGTCAAGTCCCAGCTGCAGCTACCATAACACAAAAGAGAGATAACTTGTTAACATGATCAACTACAAAGAAAATCCTATAGCTTATGGACTTGTTGTTCACATTACAAGGGAAATATTTGACATTTCAAAGATCTTAGGTGTATGTTAACAAGCCTTCAAGAAGGACATCCAATGATCAAAAGTAATACCTTCAATATTGTTTCAAAATCCCAAGCAGTTGGCTTTTAAATTAAGCCTCACACTCATAACTCACGCACCTATGAGCTCTCAAACTGAAGAAAGAAAACAGAGCAAAACAGGGGAGGGAATATTGTGCCCTCAGTGCTTGTGCTTCACCAGCATGGCCTTCAAGTGCCACACAAATCTTTTACTAGTGAACGAAATTAAACATTTGATACCCAGAACCCATTTCACTAAGACATGCGAATCAAACGAGACCAAAAAAAAAAAAAAAAGAAGAAAAAAAAGAGAGAAATTAAAAATTACCGTTTCATTGCATTGGTGGGTCGTAGGGTTCTCCAATTACAATGGAAGGTACATGTTGAATTTTACAGAAATCCTCTCCATCTCCTGAATCCTACTATGGAGTTCTCTAGGCATCCCGAAAATGGTTAATTCTTTGAGATTAGTAAGATATGTCAGCCCATCTGAAAGCGTCGTCAATCCACTGCAAAACCCTATTCGCAGTCGCCAGAGACTAGGCATGGCTCCTTCCTCTACCCTCCACTCTGTTATTTTGTCCATACGAAAAACGGAAAGAAATTGAAGGGAAGGAAAGCCTCCTTTGGAGAAAACCAGTATCTTTGTAGTCTCCTCAAAAACTTCACTTATAAGGAGCAGAGTTGTTAGGTTTGGCAGCTTCTTTAGTATTCCCATTTGGTCGTCCTTGAGACTACAGCTACACAATTCTAACTTGCTGAGGTTTGGATAGTTGTGGAGCTCTTTTGGTAATTCTGCTGCTGGCCCATCCAACTTCAGTTTGTATATACCACGACAACTTGATACTATTTGATTACCCTGCTCCTCATAACTTGTATTCCTTACAGAATAATAACCGTTGTATACAAGTAGAGACTGGATATGATTTAGCGTACTGCCTACAGATTTCAAGATTTCCTCCAGATTTTCCAAGGGAAGTGACAATCTTATCTGCAGTTTTAGGAGATTGGTTAATCCAGCAACATCATTCAAATCACAATACTCACTTGAAAGAAAATCTAAGGTCTGTAAATGGCCAAGAGTAGATAGCTTCAGGTTACCGCTTGCTGTGTAACGCCTTGGTAAATATAAATGCCTTAATTGCTTCATTTTCCATATCACATTTGGTATGAACAATTCCACATATCGAACACGGAAATCAAGAGTTTGCAAGCATATCAAATTACCTAGGGATGATGGAAAGCTTTTTATTTCGCTATCCCTCACACTTAGAAACCTCAAGTGGTCCATATTTCCAATTTCACTTGGCAACTCTACTTCTACTTCATCAACATCTTCAACCTTCAAAACTCTAAGCACTTTGAAATCCGTCAGCGGAGATAGTAATACTTTTTCAGTTCTTGGCCTCCATTCTCCTAAGACAAAGTATAATAGAGATCTGATGTGGCCATTTGTTTCATCTCTTGATGAAACCAACCTATCAGCATTTTCATCCAAGTAGATTGCAAGTCTTCGAATTTTCCCCACTGGTGTTGCCTTGGCTACCATAGAAGTAGTAACAGGATTAGTTGCCTCATTTTCCTGCAAAGAATAGCCGATTTGGAGAAAGCTTTCCTCTTCTGCCTTTAACAAACACAAGTCTCTTATAAGGTCATGGATCTGACATGTTTTAATTGTCCCAGTTGAACCGCTTCTTCCCACTTGAACCACACACCTTTCCACCAACTCAGTTAAGCAATTGTGCGCTATTCTCCATTGTTTCCCCTAGACTATGTCTTTGTTGTCTCAATGAGATAAGACCTTTTACCATCCATAACTTAGTCAATGTGCTCACTGAAATCTCACGGTCTTCAGGATAATGGCCTAAATATAAAAAGCATGGTTTTAAGTGGTATGGTAGGTCATCATAGCTCAATGCCAACACCCATGATGCACCTTCATATTCATGTTCATGACCTCTGCCTCTCCTTATGTATGCATATACATTCTCGTTTACTATCTCCCATTGTTTAATAGTGTTTTTTGTGGAAAGAACTCCGGCAAGCACGATGATGGCAAGTGGCAATCCTGCACAATGTCGAAGCAACTTCCTACCTAATTCTCTCATCTTAGAGTACATTCCGGAATCTGAAAATAAGCAAAGGAAAAACAGTAACTTGTATTATGAGCAACCGTACTATGACAATTTATCATAAGGTATCCCTTGCTTAAACGATTTAAGAACTACAATTAGAAAATGTAGAAAGTTTATCACTAGTGTCCTTTGTAGTATTATAAGTTCGGATTCTATAAAAAAGCATAATGCATAATGGACAAATGACAAAAATTAAATTTTGATAAACACGAAAAATATGTTTGGGATATTTTTTCAAGGGAACATACAAATTACAATATAACAATTTGATTCGGTTCAGTTTTGACAAAAATCACGGAGGAAATTGAACCAAATTGAATCAATTTTAAGATGGTTTGGTTTGGCTGGTTTGGGCATAAGCCCAATTCTTTTTCCATTTTGCATTTTTTCAACATTGTTTGCCCAATTACAACAACAACAAAACATCATAACTGACTAGCCTTTTTTTTTCTTTCTATTTTCTAGCATATCAAACCATCCTGAAACTCCCTTTAAAAAAAATAAACCCATCCTAAAACTCAACATATAATTAAACTTCAAAGTTCAATAACTAAAATAACAAAATATTCAAATATCAATATATTCAAAGTTCCACATCAAACTTCAAATTCAACATCCATAAATGAGATGACTACACTTGCATAATAAAATATAAATAAATAAATATACAAGTGGATGGTTTGGTTTGGTTTAGTTTAGGCCGGATTGCAAATGCTATAGACCAAACCAAACTATTTAAGGTTTGATTCGATTTTAAAACTATTTGACTTTTTCTTATCTAAAATCAAACTAAATCAGTAATTATGGTTTGAATAGACCGATTTAGTTGGTTCGACCAAATTGATTCCCACCCCCTTTGCTAAGTGCTCGACGATTTTAGAAAACTGTAAACTCCCAACAATTCTTAGGAAAAAAAAATATAAAAACCTTTCTATCATCAGATATAGGGCCTTCCAAATTTTGGAATCTCTTGTCCTCTATATAAATAAGAATAGAAAAAAAAATATAGATATTAAGGGTGAGAAAATACCGATATCAGGCCTTCCAAATATTGCTATCTTCTCTAATAGTGCCAAACTCTCCTTCTCATTTAGTGGCTGGAGTTTGTGGAGGAAACAATTTCTATTTGGGGGCAAAGCGACTGCTTCATAGCGTGTTGTAAGTAATATTGTGCTCTCTGTTTTCTCATTTGGAAATGCAACATTCAAAAAATTCCATGTCTCAATACTCCAAATGTCATCAAGTATCACCAAACATCTCATTTCTTGCTTGACACAAAAAAGCTTCTTTGCTATTTCATCATATGTCATTTCCTTAATATCTTGTCTTTGTTCCTTGGTAGCAGAAACGAGTTTAATGAAAATTCCTTCCCAAACATTTCTTATTTCACACCGTTGAGATACACACACCCAAGCAAAACTATGAAAATGTTGCCTGACAATTTTATGATGATAAACCTGTCTTGCAAGGGTGGTCTTCCCTAAACCACCCATCCCCCAAATAGATACCACTCGATGACGATTTTCATCTTTTACTAAATGCATAACCAATTCTTCAACGTTGTACTCTAATCCAACAACATCACGTTCAATAACATGAGAATAAGTTCGCCTCAGTAGTCGTTGCCTCTCATGCAATTGCAAGAATGATTCACTTCCAATCTCTGTTGCTGTTGGTACCCTTGCAATATTATAACTTTGCAAACTTAACCTCAAATTAGAAATGTTGGCAGTAATGTTCTCAATTTCTAACCCAATCTTTCGAACATCAACCTCTTCCCTGAAGATGCCGGCAAATCTTCTGAGAATATTCTTGATGCCCCTTTTCTTCTTGGAAGCCACTTTCAAGCCATAAGTTTCAATAACATCTTCCAAATAATAAGCAGCATCTCTAGTTTTGGCAACCCAAACTTGTACTGTTGCATCTTGTCCTTGTCTTGCATCTGCATCTTTGAGGAAGCCCTGCATCAATTGTAGCTCAGTTTGTGCAACCTCAACTGGATGGCTCACTCCAGACAAGAACTTGGCTTCCTGAGTGGCGAAGTCTCCGACCCTTTCGAGCACAAACGAAACAACTGCCTCAGCCATGCGATACTCTCCTTCTTAACCTCTAGATTCAATTTTCAGATTGATCAGTGAAATCTTCTCTGCACTCTTTCGTCTATGTTTGAATTCCAGCCAAACAATAACTTAGCTTTGTCGTTTCCTAACCACCTCAAGTATTGTACGTTTAACGACTAAGTCAGTCGTCTCCAATAATTTCCCCGAAGAATGCAACTTGTCATCCAATTAATGCAAGCTTGACTTCTTTGTTAAATATTGGACCCAAAAGAAACATCTTCTTCGTTAAATAATTCTTTCATCCTTACACAGCTGTGACATGCCCTGTCGCTTATTCTATGTAGAATGAATACTTAGATTTAACCTATCGCTTATTCTTTAAACAAAAAAGAGTGTAACGGGTACAAAATAGTAATAAGAACCCAGATATAAAACTAGTCCATGTTTAGACTATAAAAAAATGTCTTTTTCCATCTTCTACAATCTTCAAATGGAAAGTTTTTAGTCTATATTGGTGTTCCCTCTTTCCCACCTGCCTGCTATTTATTGCTTCTAGTCTCCAAAAATCTCTTTCTTTGCATAGTTGAATATTCAATTGTAGTAGCCCAACAACTATTCAGATACATTGGGAGGAAAGAAACCCCAGGCTGGAGAGAAGGGAGGGCCACAACCGCTGTGGTAATCCCGCATTGGCATAGCCAACATCTTATTGCCGTCATCAGCGGAACTAATCCTAGGGATATCCTGGGCTGTAGATTTTGGGAATAAAAAAATCAACACACACACACACACACACACACACACACACATATATATATATATATATATATACTCAGGCTTCATTCATCTTCTTTCCTTTGTTTCTTTTCTCTCTCCATGTAGGACAATTCTTCTTTCAATTATATTTTGACCTACGCTCAAAGCAACTGTCTTTCGCGTTGTATTTTGATCTTCCTCGATTGACCTCTCTCTCTAGACTTTGCTACAACACTTTCACCTTGAGAGACACCTCTGGGACATTGAACCATTATGTCATGCGTTAGAATGTCTTGCATGACCTCTTCATACTTCAAGGTTCCCTTCTCGAGCATAAGCGTTGTGCGAAAGTGTTTATAAGACGGTGGTAGGCATGTGAAGAACATTACAGCCTTGTCTTCTGACTTATAAACCTCATTCATCTTCTGCAAGTGAGCAATACACATATTAAAAGTGCTCACGTGCTCCATCATGCTTGTGCCCTCCTCCATCTTTAGAGAGTGAAGCTCCTCCTTCAAGAAGAGCTAGCTGGACAATGATTTTGTTGCAAACATTTCTTCTAGTTTCTCCCATGTCTGCTTCGCGGTGTCTTCCATCGCATTACACAACATCTCGTCAGTTAGATGTTATTCAATGGATCTTCTAGCAAGCTCGTCTAGGTCCTCCCAATTCACATCTGTCATGGTTGCCAGCTTCTTTTCCTTGCCTGCCAAGACCTTGCTGAGACCTTGCTGCTTAAGGACATGCTTCATCTTTCTTTGCCAAAGTGTAAAGTTTTCCCTGTCGGTGAAAGACTTCAACTCCACCTTCATACTCGATGCATGTGGTGACTTCATCTAGGAGCTTTCTCCTCCCTCCTTATCGCTTGCCATTGTCAACACATCGACGCTCTTAAAGTTATAAGAGCACTTGGGCATAAACTATACCCGTTGCAACTGTGGCTCTGATACCCGTTGCAACTGTGGCTCTGATACCACTTGTTGTGTGAAAACACTCAAAGATCTTGTCGTTGATGGACTACACAACTATCACACGTTATCAAAACCTAGGGCTAAAGTGCCTATTTATATATCATAGGGCTTTAGTACAATTATATAAGGAATATGAAACTTAAAGGACCCCAAAACTAGGAAGAAATATATCCTAATTCGCCAGGGATCCTTGCTGGATTAGTGCCTCCCACTCGAGGGCCTGGGTCAGAACGTGAATTCTTGCTTTGCCTCTCAAGCTCTAGTGCCTAAGCAAAAAACCACCATTTTGCCGCTCGAGGTCCTACAGATTCCACCCGAGCACCAGAATCCAATCAAATCTTCTTCAGCTCTTTGACTGATCGTTTCCTCTGTTCCTTTCGCATCTTTAAGGTGAGCCAACATCAACAACTCAAATATTTTCTTTCGATGTATTTCCATATGAAATTCCTTTCCCGTCCGACCTTGAGATTTTAGTGGCCATGTGTTAAATTTAAAATGAGGCCCTCACTATCTTTCAATAAAATATGCGTAGTCTAGTCCATATGAAATTCCTTTCTCGTATGGCCTTGAGATTTTAGTGGCGATGTGTGAAACTTAGGGTTCATGATCAATCCATTGAGGTAGGTGAGTTACAACAAGGGATCTTGACCTTCTGTAAAGAGGGAGAATGCTCTGACGATATGATTCGTGTGTCCTCATCTGAAGCAATAGTATGATTGAGAATGGTGATTCTAATTATACTTCTATAAGTCATATAAGATTGAAGTTCACATTAGGGTCTTGACTTTTTTTTTCTGTGCCCTAATAATGTGACTAAGAGCATTGAGTTAAGAAGGATCGTATTACATTGTAATTTCAATTGAATAGGTTATCCACCTTATTTTATATTGGCTTAGGTAACTGTAACATGTTGCTAGACGTCTGTCACGGTTTGTGGAAGCCCTTAATTAGGACATGTCATAATTGGGTCCTCATAATAGGAAGAATTAAAAAGTGGTTTTAATTCACAATCGATTATAGAAGAGTCTGAATCGCCTATTGCCTTGCTGATTAGAACCTAATATCACACACCTACAAATGTGAGATATGAAAATTAATTAGGAGATGATGAGAAAGGATTAATTACTTAATAAAGATTAATTAATTAATCAAGGCTCAAAAATTGTATTAGGCCTAAAATTAGTTTTAGAGGTTCAATAAGCAAGGAAATTCGGCCACCATGGATGAGAATGAGTTTGACCCATTTGGATGACTCACATGGGTATAGGTCATGGGCCACCCAATTTAGAATGTCTAGCCTATAAATACATATGGGTTGAGTCATCCTAGGGTTTTGGATGCTTACCGTGTTTCCTTGATTAAAGGGAGAAGTTAACCATGCTGCCTTGATTTTTCTAAATTTTGAGTAATTATACGTGATTTGATTTTGTATCTTCTTCCATATATAAGACCTATAAGTTATCATGAGTGAATATCCCTCTTGTGAACCAAAGTCATAATGTTTTTTTGTTGTTGTGGTTATTGCGAAAATATGAATGCTGAAGCTATCACCCCCAGCATACCAATTGGTCGGCCAGTCTTTTTGGCTGTAGAGAATCGTACGTGTAAGATATGGGAGTGGATCTGCTGTCCCCATTTTCATGTCCCTTCATGTCTCCTTTCTAATTTTTTGACAAGTGTCCACCTACTACCCACGTGGATTGAGCTTTTGCTTTTGTACACCTCGACCAAACAAACCCGACCATATTTATTGGTTTTGATTTAACAATTATTTCCATGAAATTTGAACTCATAGAAGAAAAAGTAAAAATGTCTATGGCTCAACCCAATCCTAGGAACCAAATGGCAAAGCCATGAAAAGAATTAGTTGTAAATTATATGCGTCGAATTATATAGATATGTGTCAATTCAAACTCTGCCTGAATACGCGTGATCAATAATGTAATCCAACATCTTATTTAAATAGGTATATGGATAGCATCAAACGCATCCGTGTTGGCATATTCTTAGTATCACTGATCAATTGCTCTAACACTTAATTCCCATTGTTGCTGTTGATGATTTGTTTTGTCGTTAAGGAATTTTTTCCTTTTCATTTTTGTTATTATCTATACGGACCTTGCCAGTGTCTTTTGTTAGAGGATATCCTGGCTGTCAGTAATGTTTCAACATAACATTAATTTTCACGAAGATAAAACAAAAAGATGATGACAAAGTCTTCATTAATAATAACATGGCCTGCTCTACCATGAGAAGAAGCATATATAATTTAATCAACAATGTCACAGGCGAACTGCCCAAAGACGTTGTCTCTTCGAATGTTGTTGGATGTGGGGGTGGGGGTGTATAAATAGAAAATCTTAGGAACCTCGTAACCACCAGCACTTACCATTTTTTCTTGGGTTTGTTCTGCATTGCATTTGAAAAGAAAATTAATTTGTTTGCATTGTGAAAGCATGAACGTTGAATATGGCCATCGCCCTCAGCAGTCTAAATGGTCGGGTGGTCTTTGTAACTGTGGAGAAGATGTTACTACATGTAAGATATAAATTCTCTATCCGGGCAAAATTCACTTCGGCTATTATAATTACCTAACAAGTTAATTTTTCATTCCAAAATACCAACAGTAACATTTTTTAGCACTTCTTTTATAAATTTGTACATATATACATCTACTCAACCAAGCAATTGGTGAAATTGATCTTGTGGTGTAGGTTGCATTTCATGCTTTCTCCCATGCATCACCTTTGGCCAAATTGCGGAAACTGTCGACGAAGGACGAAGTTGTAAGTATCAAGACCAAAAAGACTTCCCAAATCTATAAACATGGCGAATTTATTTTTTCCCTTAAAACCATTGTACATATGATCACTTAGTGTGAGAGAATGATCGATGTATACGATTGCTATTGTATATGAAATAGTTAATTTCTCCATGCGTCTGCTGCACCTGACTTTAATTATTAAGACGATTAGGTCAATGTTGCGTTACTAATTGGCGGTTGGATTTTGTAATTTTAGCTTGCGTTACCCATAGCATAGTGTACGCGTTGTTGTTCACGATTCAGTGCCACTGGGTCTACTCATGCATGTACAGAGAGAAATTGCGCCAAAAATTTGGTCTGCCAGAGGAGCCTTGTTGTGATTGTTGTGTTCATTTCTGCTGTGACCCGTGTGCCCTCTGCCAAGAACATGCTGAGCTCAAATCTAGAGGCTTTGACCCCTCCAAAGGTTCTAAAAAACTAATCCTACACCACGCACATATCTCGTCATCGTATAATTATGACTTAAATTTATCATTATCAACATCATTTGGTGCTACATCAAATTTTATTTTGTATTTGTATTAATGGATTTAGGTTGGATTGGGCCACCAACTGCTGCTCCACAGATGCCTCCTTCCATGTTCAAATGATCGCCAATATACTTGCCGGACAATGTCCTGTTTGTCTTCACCATCTCTTTTTCGTTTTTGTTTAATGGAATTTGCTTTGTGTTCCTTGAATTGATGTTGACAAAGTGTGTGTATAAGCGAGGATGTTCCAGATTCAACGTATATGAGGAACAATATTGTAATGTATGTGCCGTTTTCCCAGCTTATTTCGACATCTCTTTCTGCAAGGGTGGTGGTCTTCCCTAAACCACCCATATACCACAAATAGACACAACGCGATGATGATTTTCATCTTTCATTAAATACAAAATGAAATTTTCAACATTGGTGTCTAACCCAACAACATCACGCTCAATAACATGAGAATAACTTTTCCTCAGTAGTCGTTGTTTCTCATGCAATTGGAATGAAGATGTACCTACAATCTCTCATGTGTCACTTGTAGGAATCCTTGCATCAATTGCAGTTCAGTTTGTGCAACCTCAACTTGATGGCTGACTCCAAGAACTTGGCTTCCTGAGTGGTGAAGTCTCCGACCCTTTCGTGCACAAACGGAACAACTGTCTCAGCCATGCTATGCTCTACGTCTTAATCTCTTCGCCAAAAGGAACAACGGCTAAGCACTCAAACTAAACACATGATTTAGTAATTGTGATTGATATTATATTTCTCCAAGAGGAGGATATATATATACAAGTACAAGTTGACTTTTCCTACAAGGAAAAGTAATTAGCTAATTACAATGAATCTTAACTAGGTAATAATTCTAATTAGGTAACGTAGATTACACCAAGAAATCAGGGATCACAGGATCCCTGAATTATGGCTCACGCCAATACTCCCCTTCAAGTTAGTGCGTAGATATGTCCTATCCCCAACTAGTCAAGTGAGTGATGAAAAACCTTTGCTAACACCGCATGAGTTAAGACATCTGATAGCTGTTCTTCTGACTTTACAAAAGATATATCGATTAGCTTATGTACTTGCTTCTTCTTGATATAATGCCTATCCACTTCAACATGCTTAGTTCTGTCATGTTGAATTGGATTATTTGCTATCTCTCTCGCAGCTTGGTTGTCAAACTAAAGCTCCATGACTTTCTTTGGTGGAAAACCAATTTCGGACATGAGTATCCTTAGCCAAAGAAGCTCACAAACTCTCTGTGCTATGCCCCTGTATTTTGCCTCAGCTAAAGATCTAGCCACTACATTCTACTTCTTACTCCACCATGTAACCAAATTACCCCCAATGAAAGTGAAGTAACATGATGTAGAACGTCTATCTGTTATATTGCTTGCCCAATCTGCATTTGTATAAACGTAGACATCCAAATGTCCCAGTTCTCTGAATATCAAGCCTCGGCCTGGAGCTTTCTTCAAATAGCTCAAAATCCTCATAATTTCTGCTAAGTGATCCTCACTAGGAGAATGCATGAATTGGCTAACAACACTAACTGCATATGCGATATCTGGTCTTGTATCAAGATAAATTAGTCTTCCTACTAATCTCTGATATCTCTCTTTGTTGGTTGGCACTTGATAATGATAGATTGCTAGGTGATGATTCTGCACAATAGGGGTTTTGGCTTGTGCACACCCTAACATACCAGTTTCTATCAACATGTCTAGAACATACTTCTTTTGAGATAGACAAATAGTAGTAGTGAGCAAGTTACTTTGATTCCCAGAAAATACTTCGAAGCTCCCATGTCCTTCATCTTAAACTTTGAGGCTAAGCACTTCTGTAATTTATCCATTTCGACATCATCATCACCAGTAACTACCATATCATTGGCATAGATTATCAGCAAAGTAATCTTATCATCCCTACGTTTGATAAATAGGGTATGATATGAGTTACCTTGATGATATCCATACTTCTTCATTGCTTTAGTGAACCTCCCAAGCCATGCTCAAGAAGACTGCTTCAATCCATAAAGGGCCTTTCGAAGCCTACACACCTTCTTACTGTTATTAGACAACCTATAACCAAGTGGTATGTCCATGTACACTTCTTCTTCTAGATCTCTATGCAGAAAGACATTCTTCACATTGAATTGCTTGAGAAGCGAATCTAAATTAGCTGCTAAGGACAATAGAACTCGCACCATATTCATTTTTATCATCGGTGCAAACGTATGCGATAATTAACTCTATACGTCTACAAGTACCTTTTGGCCACAACTCTAGCTTTATATTTGTCTATTGTGCCATCAGTTTTGTGCTTAATTGTGTACACCCATCAACATCCAAAAGGTTTCTTTCCTTCAGGTTGCGGAACTATCTCCTATGTTTCATTCTTCTACAAGGCCTCCATCTCCACATTCATTGCTTCCACCATTTTGAGTCTTCTATTAGAAATTTTAATTCCTTCCATCTGACTGACAAATATTTTAGGTTGAGGAGAGAATCTGTGTGTGGAGACATGATTAGTAATGACATATTTCACCTTGCCTTTTGGTAAGAATCTGTCTTGTGGTATTTCTCTGTTTTCTTGTGCAGGTAATTTCACAATTTCAACAATATTTTGTGAAACACTAGGATATGAAGGACTCACCTCAGGGATGTTCAATGGAGCATGAGTAGGTATGGTTGAGAGGGGGGTCGCTGCTGTCTAGTTCGGGATTAGTGATGTTCAATTCTGTTGGATTGTTTGGCTTGGCTAGAATCTTCGACTCTGTTGGACTGATCGGCAACCTGCTTCCAGTAGCTGCTTAACTTGACTCAGCTAAGCTAAGCGGCTTGGGTTTCAGCACATTATTTTGTGCTTCTTTCCCTGGTATTTCTATCTCAAACCAATTATGTGCTTCTTTTATTATATTCTCCTCCTGAAGGACATGATTGGGCACGTCTGACAGAAAAACATCTTGTCCTCCACAAATGTAACATCCATGGTAACATAAAAACGGCGACTGGAGGGATGGCAACATCGGTAACCCTTTTGTTGAGGTGTAAAACCCACAAAGACACATCGGAGGGCACACAGATCCAACTTGGTCCGGTGATATTTATTGAAATGAACATACGCCACACAACCAAAAATGCGCAAAGTGAAATTAAGATGGTAACAAACAAGAACATGAGCAGCTAATGTCTGAAGTGGTGTTTTAAAACCTAAAACACGTGAAGGCATACGATTAAGAAGGTAGATAACATATTGAATAGCTATGGTCCAAAGGGCTTGGGGAACAAGCCCCTCAATAAGGAGAGCTTGGGCAGTCTCAAGGATATGGTGATTTTTGCGTTCAGCCACACCATTATGTTCCACAGTCTGTGGACACTTATTTCATAGAGAATGTCGTTTTCAATGACAAAGTTTGAGAGTATCTGGTTAACAAATTCCCCTAAATTATTTGAACGAACAATTTTTATCGAACAAGAATATTAAGTTTGAATCATTTGGTAAAAATTCTTGAATAAAGAACCAACTTCACTTTTATGCTTCATAGCATAAAACTAAGTTAACCGTGTACAATCGTCAATGAAGATTACAAACCACCGAACACTAAAGACAGTAGTAATCGGAGATAGACCCCAAATATCTGAATGGATTAAATCAAAAGGAGATGTGCTTTTATTCAAACTAGGTGGATAAAAAGTTCGGTGACTTTTTGCAAGGATACAAGTCTCATACTGAAATCAGAAATTTTTACTATACTAAATAAAGATGGAATCAAAGACTATAAATAACCAAAGGAAACATGACCCAACCGTCAATGCCATAACCAAATCTTCTTGTGCTTCTCACTCACAACGCCTCAAACTTGATGAACACGACCCCGTGCAATGTCATCCATATAGTAAAGCCCCCATATCTTAGTACCACGCCCAATGATGCCTATGGTCTAAACATCCTAAAGCAAACAAAAGGAAGAGAACATGAGCACTCAATAGTCTAACTGTTCGGTAACTTGCCCAACAAATAATAAATTATAGGACAAAGCATGAAGAAGCAAAGTTTTATGTAAAGAGAAGGTATGAGTAAGAGTGATGGAACCAGCCTCAGTGACTGAGTTAGATTCACCGTTGGCAGTAACCACACTTGTTTTGGTAGGAGCAAACATAAAAGGAAAAAACGATTTATCATAGGTCATATGATCAGTACCACCCGAATCGATAATCCAACTTCTGTCTCGCAGTCAGCGGGCTCTGGAATGGATAACTGAGAAAGAACAGTAAGAGAATCATCAACTGAAGGTAGCGTCGGCGACCGGGCCGGAAGACTGGCTAGCGGCGGCGACAACAACTACACGCTCCCGCCATTCTTTTTCTTCACTTGCACCGCCTTTCGTTACTTCTGGCATTCAAGAAACCACTCTGGAAATTCATTCTTGTGAAAACACATGACCTTTGTATGACGGTTCCCATTACAGTAAGTGTAATGCATGTTTTCTTTTTCCTCAAGGGTTGGATGGGGAAAAGAAAAACTAGCAACATGGGCTTTGGAAACCATGGCAGCAGAGGATTCAGTCTTTCCATCCTTCTTGAGCATTGTCTCCTGACGTTGGCCATCTTTATGAACAAAAGCAAACAACTCTTCTAATTTTGGCAATGGACTCAACCTCATCAAATCTCCTCTAATTTTATCAAACTCATCATCTAGACCAGTAAGAAAATCATAAATACGGTCTTTCTGTATGTCGGCCTGTCGAATCGTCACATCATCAAGACACTTCATGTTGATTGGACGATAACGGTCTAGTTCCAACCAAACGCTCTTGAGCTCAGCAAAGTGGGATGCAATATCCTGACCTCCTTGAGTAATACGGGTTGCTTTACACCGTAATTCATAAATCTGCAACTCATCAGACGCGTTATAATATATATGGGTTATACTCTCCTAAACATCTTTAGTTGTTGGTAGATCTAAGAACAAGTATACTAAATCAGGTTCCATGGTTTTTATCAACCATTCTTTAACAATGGAGTCCTCAATACACCAA
Source organism: Prunus campanulata (assembly GCA_034190965.1). Classification (NCBI taxonomy): domain Eukaryota; kingdom Viridiplantae; phylum Streptophyta; class Magnoliopsida; order Rosales; family Rosaceae; genus Prunus; species Prunus campanulata. The sequence goes on from JAXCME010000142.1 coordinate 47,591, forward strand.
GAATCAAAGCCTCTTCCTTGTCAAATAACCTCTTTTTCCCTGGCTTGACACATGAAGCAACATCATCTTTGACCAAGTACTATAGTTCTTTCCATTCAACTGTATGGTGAATGAGGCAGCGGAAGTATCATTGTGAACTGTAACAATTGGTTGCGTCATGGCTAGATTTTTTCGAGTTTCTAAAGCACTGGAAGCACTGTATTTGAGGCTGCGGTGGGTTTTCTAGGGTATCTTTGAAAGCCATGCAGGAGAGAGAACAAGTTTGGATCGATTGGTGTTGTAGGAATCTTTTGCCGCACTAGGTTTGTGACGACAAGGGCTTAGTCACTGTTTTGCGGCAGCTAAGGTTTATTTTTTTTAAGAGACCAGGATTAACCGGCACTGATACCAACTCAAACTAAACATGAATAATTGTAATTGATATTATATTTCTCCAAGAGGAAGATATATAAACAAGTACAAGTTGACTAACTAGGAAAAGTAATTAGCTAATTATAAGGAATTCTTAGAGCAATTCCACCAGTTGCCCTTAGTCATGGCAGGGGGGGGGGGGTTAGGGCAGCCACTATTCATGTGAATAGTGACTGCCCTTACAAAAAGCAATGTTGGTTTCCAGTAGTTGCCCTAGTTTAGGGCAAACACTATTTATTTTTTTGTTTTTTTTCACTTACTTGTTTACCTAAACAATTAATTTGGACAATATTTTTTTTAAAGATTTTTGGTGTGGGAAGTGAAAAATATGACTAAGTATTTATTTTTAAAAAATCTGAATTTTTTTGTTTTTGTTTTCGATTTTTTTTAATTTTTTTTATTGTTGACGTCATCGATGACGTTAGCTCCCCCGAGTTTTGGACCTGGGGCTGGACCTGCCCTCGGGCCAGCCCGACTTCGTGGACCCCACAGCCATCTCGGGCCAAACCCTGCTGCTGGAGGGCCTTTTTTACCCAAACCTGCCCTAGCCTCTGTCCAGCCCGAGTTGCTGGACATGCTCTTACTAGGTAATGATTTTGATTAAATAACGTGAATTACACCAAAAAATTAGAAATCACGAGATCCCTAAATTATGGCTCACGCCAATGTAAACCTGTAGATTAAGTTTTCAGATTGACGAGTGAAATCTTCTCTTTACTCTGTCGTTTATGTATGAATTCCAACCAATCAAGTCAATTTCAAGTGTCATGTCAGCTTTGTCGTTTTATGACCATCTCAATTTACTTGTTCACTGCAATAGTTTCTATTCTATGGTGTTCCTTGTTTCTGGCCCCTGATCTGAGTCACATTCTTTAACTGAAAGAGACATTGCCGTATCCATGGGTTCTTTGCACTCACAAAGAACACCTTTGTAATGACTAACCATTTATATTTGGGGTTACAAGAAGAGCACAAAAAGTAACTTAAATTGTTCGTGTGACCTATTTCCATGAATATACGCAGCTGCTCTTACAATGCAATAATCCCTCCAAAATATAATTTGCAAATGCAGTCAAACTTTTGCCTTTCAAAACTGATAGCGGCATGTATTATAACACAAAGAATTATATTTAAGTTTTTGGAGTCATTATATAAATGTTCATTATCACCAAACAATTGTATACTTCCAATCCCATGTGGATCGAGCTTTTGCTTTTGTACACCTCGACCATATAAATGTATTGGTTTTTATTTAAAAATTATTACCCTGAATTTTGAACTCGTAGAAGAAAAAGTAACAATGTCCTTGTCAGTGTCTTTTCTTGGAGGGTTCTCCCGCATAAATTTTGTCAGTGTCTTTTCCTTTAAAAAAAAAATGAAACAATTTCACAACGTACTTCGCACGTTGTAGAACTTAAAGATATAACAACATGCATGTTTGTGTTGCGAAATAAGGACCGCCTATAATATTGCGTTCCAGCTGTAAGTCGATAAGGACCACCTTTGTCCTCTAGGGTCTCCTCTAGGGTCTTACCCAGTATACACTCATTAGTCTAGGGTCTTGCCCAGTATACACTCATTCTTTGTAAGTGGTTATAAACCATTTGTATTGATTCTTTGTAAGTCCATCAACGAATTTCTCCTTGATATGTATTGCTTGAAGAAAGCATGAGAACCTTCCGCTCTTTGGCTGCTTGACATTCCAGCAGCAAAAAAGTCTCGTGCGTAGGCTGGAACCCAAGATTCCCTTAAATCAAACATTGAACTTAGCCATTGATGGTCAGTCAAACCAGCCTTTGTAACCACAATATTCCACTTTGCATCAAACTCATCCTTATTGTCAGTATCCCATATGGCTTTCTGAAATTCACGCCAATACTCCTTATAAGCAGAATGTGGTAACTTAACATGGAACTTTGATGTGATGTGCCATATGCAAAGCCGATGAAATGTAGTCGGGAAGGCTATTGAAATCGCTCTGGTGATGGCCGCATCTTGATCTGTAATGATCGTTTTAGGTTCGCCACCTTGCATGGCTTTCTTAAACTCCTCAAACATCCAAATAAACGACTCAGTCGTTTCCTTGCTCAAAAATGTGCATGCTAAGACAATTGTCTGACCATGGTTATTAACTCCCAATATTGGTGCAAATGTCAAGTCGTATCGATTCGTGTTGAATGTGGTATCGAATACAACAACATCTCCATACAACCGGTACGCCCGTCTAGAACTTGCATCTGCCCAAAAACATCGACTAAACCTGTCTTCGCCATCTCCCTCAATCTTGAAATAAAAAGCCTCATTTTTTTTCTGTTCAGCCATAAAATACTCGGTCACTAGTTCAACATCGTGGTTCCTCAGCTTCCCATTCACACTACATTCAAGATTGTAAATATCCTTTTTGATAAAACCGATTTTATCCATTCCTCCGGATTGCACCTCGAAAATACTTACTTTCTGATGAATTGGGATATTAACCGAGCCCAACTGTTTTGTAAGTACTTTTGTAGAATCCGAAATACGACGGTGTGATCTCAATAAATGCACTCTTTCTGAGGCTGTCATCTTATGATTGTGTCCCTCTGCAAAAAGAGAGATGGCATACTTCTTGCTCCCATTTGTCTTCACAACCACAATCTTAGCTTTGCAATTGCATCTACTTATTCCCCGCTGTCTTTTTCTCTCCCGAGTTTCATCTTTCCTGTATGCACCTTGTTTGCAACAAACAAATTCTTTCCTCAGAATCTCTTTCTTATTTGTCCCCCGAAAGCTGGAATGAAGTCGAATACCAAAGCCAGCCAAGAATGCATATCTATTATAGAAATTATAAGCAAGGTCAAGCGAGTCGAACTTCATCCCAACCGCTGGTGTTTCCTCATTTCTTACTTCAGGAATGTAAACCATCCCATTAGCTGTTACACAGTCATCACTCTCTGAGCCCCCAGACATTTTACCCACATATATTTTTGAACTACTTCTATATCACTGCATAGCAAATATTAATTCATTAATTAATCAATCATTACTGCATTACAACATATCAATGCATTCCACTTACACAAAACATTGCCCAAATTGACACAAAAAAGACGCATAGCCTAGCTTGTTTGTAAGAGCCATTATTACACAAAATTTAATAATAGTTACGTCATCTCTTGTGCAATAATCTGGAAAAAATAACATTAGAACCAACATGTTCAACTAAGAACACAAATGTAATTCAAACCAGCAATTACAGAACTTCTCCCAATATCCTCTCCAAATCCTTACTCCTAATGCCATTAAGCCTAAGTTTAGGATCTTTTACCTACATTTTATAATTTCCCACCCCCACCAAAAACAATCAACTAAATATATTGAATATTCATAAGGAAATGACGCATTATTGATAGCAAACTGACCCATTATTGAAGGCAGAATAACACATAATTGACCGCAGAAATGACGCATTATTGATGCCACAAATGACGAATTTCTCACCCTCACAAAAAACAAACCAAACCCAATAAAATCAATCCAGCAACAGTAAACTTACCTCTCAAACTCAAGCGGGAGCTCCGAAGTCAATCAGCTTAAGAGAATGTGGTGGACATTAGAGAAGACTCTTTGGTAGTGGAGACTCCATCTCTACCACAATCGAGGAACAAATGCTGCTGCGGCGTCTAGCAGATATGCTACTTTGCTTTCATCTGGAATCTCGTGTGCTGAACGAAAAAGAGAAGGGGTTTTCACTTCAGCCATAGAATCAAAACAGGGCAATAGCTAGATAAGAGCCATTAATCGTCATACCGAGGATGCCATAGATCGCAGGTCTCCCAAGGAGCTGATGACTATGGAGCGACTATAGGGTTTGGGAGCTTTGGATCTTTCTAATTCTGGGTTTGCGTTGCATTAAAAAACAGAGGAATGTGTTCTTGAATTTTTCAGAGGGAAATATCTTCAACTGAAGTTGGGTTTCCAACGGGTCAGATTTCAACCCGGTTCTACATGCACCCTCTTTTAAAAACTCACCGTTGGATGAAATCCAACGGCTCTAACATACCCCTCAAATAAACCCCTTATAACTTTCCCCTCACTATAGAAGCTCCCACAAAATTGAGTCCTTTCAAGCGTCATAGTAAAATGGGCAACCCAATCCAACGTGATAGGCTTTGGAACCTTCACGCATGTGGACTCAATTTTAGAATTCTCAAATAATTCTTACTTAAAAGGAATGAACATCTTTTCCTATTTATAGTACGAATGAGAGTTAGGCTAAAGATGAGAGGTAATGTTGGCATAATAGCATGCGTTGTCAATTGGCATGTGATTTTGAAGGAAATGCTGCCAGCTACAAGAAATGGTAGCATGATGTGTCTCATCATGCAAGATAAATATAGGTGACAACAAACTAGGTGATAGTACTTCTAGGTTGGCTAGTAAAGTGGCCGTGTCTAACTATAGTGTGATCAAAGTAGATCACTACAACTTATTAACTTATCCATTTAATTTTTCATGCAAGAGGTGGTAAATAGAGTTTATGTAATAATCAACAAAGTATATATTTATTATAATAGTACTATTTTTTATTATTATTATTTATAAATAAGGAAAATTTATGAACTATAACACGTACCAAGATAACTATATACATAAATATAACCAATATACATATATAACTGGCATAACTCTTTTAAAGATACTCAAAACACTCAATAAACTTAACTAAGTTTCTGAAATCATAAGAGAAAAAAAACACATAAAACTCACAAAAAAACTTTTGTGAGAATGAAGCTTTAATCCTAGGGATGATCTGGGCCATGAATTATCACGTTGGGAACATAATGGTCTCTCAAACTTAGCTCCTTGCAATAAAGGACTTGTAACTAAAATGGTTATTAATAGCATTTATCTGTACACATGCCACATGGATATTAAATGGCAAAAATTGAAGGTTAAAGTTGCTCCAACCGAGTAGTCATATCATACATGAATTTGAAGACTGGAAGAGATATGTCAAAAATAAAATATCAAAGAGTTTGATGTCAATGTTATTTTAATATTTTTTTAGTTATGGACCCCATTATTATTTACTCTTTTAAAAATTTTGATGCATCATATGACTCCATTTGCTTTTAAAAATATAATACAATAATATGTTATTTGACATTTCGGGGTGAAGTTAAATTTTTTCCAAAATGTCAAATTACCACATAAACCATCAAATTCAAATTTAACATTTTGCAATTGACAACATCTCCCTTGAAGATTCTCTTTAATGTCAGGACGACTTGTTGGGAGAGACTGGTTGCATATAACAATTTCAGGGAAGATAATTGTTTTCTATACTAAGTGACTGACTTTCAAATTGGATTCTGTATTTGGTTTGTGCCTAGCATGCATCGAGGCCTAGTGTACATGCTGTTATATTTGATTCATTTCCAGTGGTTGTACACTTGTACTCGTGCATTTATAGAAAGAAATAAAACCAAAAGTTTTATTTGCCGAAGGATGAGAGTTAAGAACACTTAGAGATGCTATTCTTAATCTAACCTTGAGCTTGATAAATACATATAAAAGTCCTATTACAAAATTGTCAAGAGAAGCCAAAAAGAATTAATCAAAATTCATACATTAACAATATGCCTATAATTTAATCAATTTCACAGTGTTAACCACACTCCACAATCTGCTTACCACACCCTGAATACAGGTGATGATCAAATTACTCAGCACACTCAAGTCAAGGTGTCATCTACTCAACACACCGTGCCTCATCACAAGGACCACCACGTGTCCAACCGTTCCAGCTGTAAGTGGATAAGGACCACCTTTGTCCTCTAGGGTTTAACCCAGTATATAAACCATTGTGGGCATGTTTGGTAGGCCTCATTGGACTGGACTGGCTTAATTAATACTTAAAACCCATGTTTGGTAAAAAGGGGGACTAACTTAAATGAGATTATATAGTCCAACAGTACCAAAAATGCCTCACTCGCTCGTCCAATCTAACGAGCCTGAAACATGGCTCGCAATATAGCGACCTCGCTAAACAAAACACACGAGTCCGAGCCCTAGAACGCCTCTCTCTCTCTCGCTCTCGTTTCCTTCAACATCGACTCTACTCTTCTTCGAAGTTGTACTCAGGCAAGGTTTTTTTATCTCTCCCTTTACATACCTCTCTTATTCCTTCATGGGTATTGTTAATTTGGATGATTTTTTATACGATTTTTCAGTTCCATCTCCAAAGCAATGGCGAAGAACATGAACAAGAAGAAAGATAAACGATTCCGCTTCAATGGACATCACTGAAGAGCCTGTTTCAGATTTGCCTCAAGGTATCAAGTCCTGTTATTCTAATTTCATCAATTTCTATGATTATAGCTTTCTTCGAATCCCTCTCTCTCTCTCTCTCTCTCTATCTTACCTTTGCTTTTGGAGAATTTTGATTTTGATTTTTCTTTTTTTACATTGGTTGTGCAGCAATGGACACCTCAGAGTCGGGGGCTCACAACCGAAGTGGTGGTGCTTCCAGTTTGTAAGTATCAAGTATTACCAAGCAGTCACTTTTTTTATAAGATTATTAGGTTTTTCTATTAGTGGAGTGATAATCAAGACCACAAATTTAAAATCTTAAACCTGAAAGACACATTTCTGCATGATTTTCTTCGACAAATTAATTTGTGGTCTTGATTTGTGTGTTAATTGGGTATTATAGCTATTGCTAAAAGATTATGGGTGAGGTTTCTTTCTGGGTTCAATTCAAATAAACAAGTGCGTATGTGGTGCAACAGGGTCTTTAATTTTTGTGGATGTTTACTAGCCCTCTTTTGTGAAAATATAGGTTGTTTACTTTATAAATGGTGCAGAGTTTCAAATATAACCGAAATCGATTCCATTCATAATTAAGCTTGGAATTTTTTTTTTTATTCACTAGGTAGATGTGTTAGATGGATTGGTATTACATGACAAACCTTGCAAATCCTCACTTTGACTGTCATCATATGATGGTTTTCTAGTACAGAGTTCTTCGACAGAGCAGTAACTCTGCTACTCTCACTATGAAGTACTTTTTGCCTGTGATCTAGCCTGATTACTTCTTCGTCATGTTTTGTGGCTCAGAAGGAATTGTTTTAACATCACTCTGTTTTTGGGTGTCATTCGAGCATGGTTCGAATGGGTAATGAGGAGACTTGTTTTTGTAGCTTGTTGATATTGCTCTATGACTGATCATGTCATTCGAGCATAGGGATAGAATTCAAGGCATGGAAGGAAATAAATTTGAGGAAGGGGAGGGTAAGGATTAATGTGTCTCTTTTTCTTAAGGACTAGGGTGGCTAACGATGGCTAATGGTGGATTTGTGTGTAGTGAATTGAATTTCTAATTTCGAGTCATGTGGATGACTTTTGCATATATATGAAGAATTCTTTGTTATTGATTCATTAATTGAATTCTTTGAGTTTGCATATACTCAATTATTATATATAAATTTTGTGAAAAAGAAATGTACATATCAATTTGATAACTATAAAGTATGTTCATAGTTTTAAGATCTTAAATTACATTTAATTACCTTAAAATTATTTTTATTTATTTATTTATTTTTTTTATAGTCCGATTTAGCACCAAACATAGGTCTTTACTATTTTTACAGTCCAGCTTCTTAGTCCGACGCAGCACCAAACGTAGGTTAGGACTTAATCCAGCTTAGTCCAATCCGAGCTAATCCGAGACAGTCCCAGGATTTAGTCCAGTCAATGACAGTCCGCCGTACCAAACGACCCCTGTATTGATTATTTGTCAAGCAAGGCAGAGGGCAACCGTTTATACATTTTTCGAAAACATTTCATTCTCCAACAGTCTCTCTTTCTCTCTCATCTCCTCTTACATTACTGAAACTTTTCCATTTCCAGCAATCTTTACAAAGGTGGATGGTGTTAACAAAAGAGAAGTAGAGAGAGAATTAAGAAGAAGATGAACAAATCTGTATTATTTTCTCAGTTAACTTTACAATACAGAGAGTTAAGCTTTATAAGGCTCTAACTGATTACAACAACTTACTAACTAATTCTAACATCAGTCAATGACTAAGTGACACTTGTAACAATCCTAGCTCTACATACTCTAACATCCCCCCGCAAGATTATGGGTGGAGAAGCCAACCATGAGATTGGAACAATGTCTAAACCAAAAAGGTAGAAAAGCCTTGAATGTGCTGTAGTTGCAGCTGAGTAGACTACATATTTGTTTTGCGTGGAGTACCAATCCAAAGCGTGAGATAGAAGAGTATAGCTATAGTGAGCTGCATGTGAAGCATATAACCCAGCAAAGATTCCATCGTTTTACTTTCCACTGATCCAGAGATACCATTAACTCGTCCAGTCAACTAATTTCCCAACCAGATTGACCATTACCAACTGTGTGCCCATGAGATTTACCAACCCTTCCAAATCAATGATGTAATCAGACCCCCACATCGAGATAGAGATAGAAGAAGAGAAGAGAGAAATTCTAGAAAGAGATAGAAGAAGAACGAGATAGAAGAAGCGGAGAGGTAAATTCTAGAAAGAGATAGAAGAAGAGAAGAGGGAAATTCTTGTTCCCTGAGAATTTAGAGAAATGAGATAGAAAGAAAGAAGAAGTGGGAAATTCTTTTGTTCCCTGAAGATTGTAGAAAGAAGATAGAAAAGAGGAAGAATTGATAAATTCTTTGGTTCCCTTAGAGACTGTAGAAAGGAGTTTGTTCCTTTGAGATTGGAGAAACAGATAGAAGAGAACGAGATATGAGAAATTCTTTGTTTCTTGAGATAAGAAGAAAGAGATAGAAGAGAATGAAATGGGAAATTCTTTGTCCCCTGAGATAAGAAGAGTGAGAGAAGAGAATTGTGACAGAACCATGTAAGGAGTAATTGATTGAAGATTTTCTTAAGAGTCAAGAATAGGGGTACTGAGATTTTGGATGCACAAGAAAATTAACAGAGCAGATAACAAATGAACCATCAATATTTGATCAATAGTGATGTATTCAAGAACATGAAGTTGATTTTATAGCAAGCAAAGGTGAATAGAAAGCTTGAATCTTTGACTATAGGTATTCTCCAATTATTGAAATCAGAGAGATAGAGGATGAACAATAGACATACCCAACCAGAAGAACATCCATAGGACCCAAATAGCAAAATTGCAGTGGAAGAGAGATTTGCAATAAGCAGCTGCATCAAGGCACGATTGTGCATCTTCCAGACTTGATAAGCATCAATCTCAACATCTTCAAGATCTAAATCTTTATCAAAATGTGCAGGACATTTCCTTGAACCATCCACAAAACCCAAGAGGCCATGACCTTCAAGAAGAAGATTCATTTGGAAATGCCAAGTCCAATAATCTGTATCAGCAAGCCTGACTGTCACAGATGTATGTAGAAACAGTAGGAATGAGAGTTGCAATCGGAGATTGAACAAGTGGAAGTTGAGTAGGAGTCACCATCTTGTTGAACAACAGAAAGAAAGAAAGAGTTGCAAAGAACAGTCGATGAGGCAATAGAGCGAACATGTAGTAGGCAAAGCGTAGAGAACAATTCTTGGCACTATCGTGAAGAAAGAAAAGCCAAAGAACCAGAAGCAAGAGAACAAAGATGAGTAGAGATTGGAAGGGGGAAGCAGAAAAGCTCGGAATTGATCAAGTACATTGAAAATTCCCAAAACCGAGTATCAATTGAGTATAATCCCAAAATCAGCAACAAAACCCAATTGAGACGTCCTCGAATCAAATATGAGACTGAAAATCCCAAAAAACAAGCTGAATAGAAACACTAAAGAAGCCAAGGAAACCATCAACCTTGAGAGAAGAAGCCATAACTGAAAGCTTTAGGAAGAAACGAAGTTGGGAAGAGGTACAGGAAACGAAATTAGGTTTTGCAGATTTGCAATTGAAGAAATTAGGTTTTGCAGAACGAAGAAGAAGATTAGAAATGAGGTGTGGCAGAGAGGAGAAGTGGAGAAGATGAAGAAGAAGATCAGAGTAAGAAGGCGGAAGGCAAAGAACTCAGGTAGATCGAGAAGGCGTGAGCCACCAAGGGCTCTGATACCATGTTAACAAAAGAGAAGTAGAGAGAGAATTAAGAAGAAGATGAACAAATCTGTATTATTTTCTCAGTTAACTTTACAATACAGAGAGTTAAGCTTTATAAGGCTCTAACTGATTACAACAACTTACTAACTAATTCTAACATCAGTCAATGACTAAGTGACACTTGTAACAATCCTAGCTCTACATACTCTAACAGATGGATGTTGGGGAGTGTATAAATAGAAAATCTTAGGAACCACCAGCACTTTCCATCTTTTTCTTTGGTTTGTTCTGCCTTGCATTTGAAAAGAAAATTAATTGTTTGCATTTTTTTTGGGATCGAATTCTGATCTCAGAAAAGGAAACAGAGTACAACAAAGCCAAAAGCTCAAAAAGCAAGACATGAACGTTGATTATGCCGATCGCCCTCAGCAGTCCAACTGGTCGGTTGGTCTTTGTAAATGTGGAGAGGATGTTACTACATGTAAGATATAAATTCTCTCTTCGGGCAAAATTTCCTTTGTCTATTATAGTTACCTGACAAGTTAATTTTTCATTCAAAAATACCAAGTAACATCTTTAGCACTTCTTTTATAAATTTATTCATCTACTCAACCAACCCAATTCGTGAAATTGATCTTGTGGTGTAGGTTGCATCACATGCTTTCTCCCATGCATCACGTTCGGCCGAATCGCAGAAGTGGTTGACGAAGGACGAAATTGTAAGTGTCACAAGACCAAAAAGATTTCCCAAATCTATAAACATGGCGAATTTATTATTTATCCCTTAAAGTGATTGTATATATACCGGTCTCTCACATTTAGTTCTCTAGTAATAATCATGTGATCACTTAGTGTGAGACAACGGTTGCGATCCATAGACTATTGTATATGGATAAATTAATTTCTCTTTGCACCGGCTGCGCATGATTTCAATTATTAAGATGATTAGGTCAATGGTGTGTTACTAATTGGTGGTTGGATTTTGTAATTTTAGCTTGCCTTTCCCATAGCATAGTGTACGGGTTGTTGTGCACGATGCAGTGCCAGTGGGTCTACTCATGCATGTATAGAAAGAGCCTTGTGGTGATTGTTGTGTTCATTTCTGCTGTGAACCGTGTGCCCTCTGCCAAGAACATGCTGAGCTGAAATCTAGAGGCTTCAACCCCTCCAACCCCTCCAAAGGTTTTAAACTAATCCTACACCACACATATATGCCGTCATCGTATAGTTATGACCTTAAATTTATCATTATTTACATCATTTGGTGATACGTCAATTTTTATTTTGTATTTGTTTTTATGATGTAGGTTGGATTGGGCCACCAACTGCTGCTCCACAGGTGCCTCCTTCCATGATCAAATGATCACCAATATACTTGGCAGACAATTAATGTCGTGTTTGTCCTCTCCATGTCTTTTTTGTTTTTGTTTGATAGAATTTGCTTTGTGTTGTATGAATATATATATTGATGTTGATAAAGTGCGTGTATAAGCGAGGATGTTCCAGATCCAACGTTTTGTAATGAATGTGCCGTTGTTTGTTTATATACGTAATTTTGTGTTCGGATACATTTCACATCAACTGGTTTAAGGAGTAAAAAAGTATTATTAGAACATTGTAATTTGTAATTGAATAAAAGCAAGAACTGGCATTCCTGTCAAGTTTTACACCTTCAAAAATATGAATGTTGATCATGATCACCATCGCCCACAGCAGTCCGTATGGCACGGTGGCCTTCCTTATGACGTGCAGAAGATGCTACAACCTGTAAGAATATACAGCAAAATTTGAAGCTCTTTTTCTTCAACTCAGAAGATGCTACAACCTATAAGAAGTATTATCCCCCTGCTCAGCAGCTGAGCACCATGATGACAAAGTGTGGCCTTACTTTTTCAATGTCAAGTCCCAGCTGCAGCTACCATAACACAAAAGAGAGATAACTTGTTAACATGATCAACTACAAAGAAAATCCTATAGCTTATGGACTTGTTGTTCACATTACAAGGGAAATATTTGACATTTCAAAGATCTTAGGTGTATGTTAACAAGCCTTCAAGAAGGACATCCAATGATCAAAAGTAATACCTTCAATATTGTTTCAAAATCCCAAGCAGTTGGCTTTTAAATTAAGCCTCACACTCATAACTCACGCACCTATGAGCTCTCAAACTGAAGAAAGAAAACAGAGCAAAACAGGGGAGGGAATATTGTGCCCTCAGTGCTTGTGCTTCACCAGCATGGCCTTCAAGTGCCACACAAATCTTTTACTAGTGAACGAAATTAAACATTTGATACCCAGAACCCATTTCACTAAGACATGCGAATCAAACGAGACCAAAAAAAAAAAAAAAAGAAGAAAAAAAAGAGAGAAATTAAAAATTACCGTTTCATTGCATTGGTGGGTCGTAGGGTTCTCCAATTACAATGGAAGGTACATGTTGAATTTTACAGAAATCCTCTCCATCTCCTGAATCCTACTATGGAGTTCTCTAGGCATCCCGAAAATGGTTAATTCTTTGAGATTAGTAAGATATGTCAGCCCATCTGAAAGCGTCGTCAATCCACTGCAAAACCCTATTCGCAGTCGCCAGAGACTAGGCATGGCTCCTTCCTCTACCCTCCACTCTGTTATTTTGTCCATACGAAAAACGGAAAGAAATTGAAGGGAAGGAAAGCCTCCTTTGGAGAAAACCAGTATCTTTGTAGTCTCCTCAAAAACTTCACTTATAAGGAGCAGAGTTGTTAGGTTTGGCAGCTTCTTTAGTATTCCCATTTGGTCGTCCTTGAGACTACAGCTACACAATTCTAACTTGCTGAGGTTTGGATAGTTGTGGAGCTCTTTTGGTAATTCTGCTGCTGGCCCATCCAACTTCAGTTTGTATATACCACGACAACTTGATACTATTTGATTACCCTGCTCCTCATAACTTGTATTCCTTACAGAATAATAACCGTTGTATACAAGTAGAGACTGGATATGATTTAGCGTACTGCCTACAGATTTCAAGATTTCCTCCAGATTTTCCAAGGGAAGTGACAATCTTATCTGCAGTTTTAGGAGATTGGTTAATCCAGCAACATCATTCAAATCACAATACTCACTTGAAAGAAAATCTAAGGTCTGTAAATGGCCAAGAGTAGATAGCTTCAGGTTACCGCTTGCTGTGTAACGCCTTGGTAAATATAAATGCCTTAATTGCTTCATTTTCCATATCACATTTGGTATGAACAATTCCACATATCGAACACGGAAATCAAGAGTTTGCAAGCATATCAAATTACCTAGGGATGATGGAAAGCTTTTTATTTCGCTATCCCTCACACTTAGAAACCTCAAGTGGTCCATATTTCCAATTTCACTTGGCAACTCTACTTCTACTTCATCAACATCTTCAACCTTCAAAACTCTAAGCACTTTGAAATCCGTCAGCGGAGATAGTAATACTTTTTCAGTTCTTGGCCTCCATTCTCCTAAGACAAAGTATAATAGAGATCTGATGTGGCCATTTGTTTCATCTCTTGATGAAACCAACCTATCAGCATTTTCATCCAAGTAGATTGCAAGTCTTCGAATTTTCCCCACTGGTGTTGCCTTGGCTACCATAGAAGTAGTAACAGGATTAGTTGCCTCATTTTCCTGCAAAGAATAGCCGATTTGGAGAAAGCTTTCCTCTTCTGCCTTTAACAAACACAAGTCTCTTATAAGGTCATGGATCTGACATGTTTTAATTGTCCCAGTTGAACCGCTTCTTCCCACTTGAACCACACACCTTTCCACCAACTCAGTTAAGCAATTGTGCGCTATTCTCCATTGTTTCCCCTAGACTATGTCTTTGTTGTCTCAATGAGATAAGACCTTTTACCATCCATAACTTAGTCAATGTGCTCACTGAAATCTCACGGTCTTCAGGATAATGGCCTAAATATAAAAAGCATGGTTTTAAGTGGTATGGTAGGTCATCATAGCTCAATGCCAACACCCATGATGCACCTTCATATTCATGTTCATGACCTCTGCCTCTCCTTATGTATGCATATACATTCTCGTTTACTATCTCCCATTGTTTAATAGTGTTTTTTGTGGAAAGAACTCCGGCAAGCACGATGATGGCAAGTGGCAATCCTGCACAATGTCGAAGCAACTTCCTACCTAATTCTCTCATCTTAGAGTACATTCCGGAATCTGAAAATAAGCAAAGGAAAAACAGTAACTTGTATTATGAGCAACCGTACTATGACAATTTATCATAAGGTATCCCTTGCTTAAACGATTTAAGAACTACAATTAGAAAATGTAGAAAGTTTATCACTAGTGTCCTTTGTAGTATTATAAGTTCGGATTCTATAAAAAAGCATAATGCATAATGGACAAATGACAAAAATTAAATTTTGATAAACACGAAAAATATGTTTGGGATATTTTTTCAAGGGAACATACAAATTACAATATAACAATTTGATTCGGTTCAGTTTTGACAAAAATCACGGAGGAAATTGAACCAAATTGAATCAATTTTAAGATGGTTTGGTTTGGCTGGTTTGGGCATAAGCCCAATTCTTTTTCCATTTTGCATTTTTTCAACATTGTTTGCCCAATTACAACAACAACAAAACATCATAACTGACTAGCCTTTTTTTTTCTTTCTATTTTCTAGCATATCAAACCATCCTGAAACTCCCTTTAAAAAAAATAAACCCATCCTAAAACTCAACATATAATTAAACTTCAAAGTTCAATAACTAAAATAACAAAATATTCAAATATCAATATATTCAAAGTTCCACATCAAACTTCAAATTCAACATCCATAAATGAGATGACTACACTTGCATAATAAAATATAAATAAATAAATATACAAGTGGATGGTTTGGTTTGGTTTAGTTTAGGCCGGATTGCAAATGCTATAGACCAAACCAAACTATTTAAGGTTTGATTCGATTTTAAAACTATTTGACTTTTTCTTATCTAAAATCAAACTAAATCAGTAATTATGGTTTGAATAGACCGATTTAGTTGGTTCGACCAAATTGATTCCCACCCCCTTTGCTAAGTGCTCGACGATTTTAGAAAACTGTAAACTCCCAACAATTCTTAGGAAAAAAAAATATAAAAACCTTTCTATCATCAGATATAGGGCCTTCCAAATTTTGGAATCTCTTGTCCTCTATATAAATAAGAATAGAAAAAAAAATATAGATATTAAGGGTGAGAAAATACCGATATCAGGCCTTCCAAATATTGCTATCTTCTCTAATAGTGCCAAACTCTCCTTCTCATTTAGTGGCTGGAGTTTGTGGAGGAAACAATTTCTATTTGGGGGCAAAGCGACTGCTTCATAGCGTGTTGTAAGTAATATTGTGCTCTCTGTTTTCTCATTTGGAAATGCAACATTCAAAAAATTCCATGTCTCAATACTCCAAATGTCATCAAGTATCACCAAACATCTCATTTCTTGCTTGACACAAAAAAGCTTCTTTGCTATTTCATCATATGTCATTTCCTTAATATCTTGTCTTTGTTCCTTGGTAGCAGAAACGAGTTTAATGAAAATTCCTTCCCAAACATTTCTTATTTCACACCGTTGAGATACACACACCCAAGCAAAACTATGAAAATGTTGCCTGACAATTTTATGATGATAAACCTGTCTTGCAAGGGTGGTCTTCCCTAAACCACCCATCCCCCAAATAGATACCACTCGATGACGATTTTCATCTTTTACTAAATGCATAACCAATTCTTCAACGTTGTACTCTAATCCAACAACATCACGTTCAATAACATGAGAATAAGTTCGCCTCAGTAGTCGTTGCCTCTCATGCAATTGCAAGAATGATTCACTTCCAATCTCTGTTGCTGTTGGTACCCTTGCAATATTATAACTTTGCAAACTTAACCTCAAATTAGAAATGTTGGCAGTAATGTTCTCAATTTCTAACCCAATCTTTCGAACATCAACCTCTTCCCTGAAGATGCCGGCAAATCTTCTGAGAATATTCTTGATGCCCCTTTTCTTCTTGGAAGCCACTTTCAAGCCATAAGTTTCAATAACATCTTCCAAATAATAAGCAGCATCTCTAGTTTTGGCAACCCAAACTTGTACTGTTGCATCTTGTCCTTGTCTTGCATCTGCATCTTTGAGGAAGCCCTGCATCAATTGTAGCTCAGTTTGTGCAACCTCAACTGGATGGCTCACTCCAGACAAGAACTTGGCTTCCTGAGTGGCGAAGTCTCCGACCCTTTCGAGCACAAACGAAACAACTGCCTCAGCCATGCGATACTCTCCTTCTTAACCTCTAGATTCAATTTTCAGATTGATCAGTGAAATCTTCTCTGCACTCTTTCGTCTATGTTTGAATTCCAGCCAAACAATAACTTAGCTTTGTCGTTTCCTAACCACCTCAAGTATTGTACGTTTAACGACTAAGTCAGTCGTCTCCAATAATTTCCCCGAAGAATGCAACTTGTCATCCAATTAATGCAAGCTTGACTTCTTTGTTAAATATTGGACCCAAAAGAAACATCTTCTTCGTTAAATAATTCTTTCATCCTTACACAGCTGTGACATGCCCTGTCGCTTATTCTATGTAGAATGAATACTTAGATTTAACCTATCGCTTATTCTTTAAACAAAAAAGAGTGTAACGGGTACAAAATAGTAATAAGAACCCAGATATAAAACTAGTCCATGTTTAGACTATAAAAAAATGTCTTTTTCCATCTTCTACAATCTTCAAATGGAAAGTTTTTAGTCTATATTGGTGTTCCCTCTTTCCCACCTGCCTGCTATTTATTGCTTCTAGTCTCCAAAAATCTCTTTCTTTGCATAGTTGAATATTCAATTGTAGTAGCCCAACAACTATTCAGATACATTGGGAGGAAAGAAACCCCAGGCTGGAGAGAAGGGAGGGCCACAACCGCTGTGGTAATCCCGCATTGGCATAGCCAACATCTTATTGCCGTCATCAGCGGAACTAATCCTAGGGATATCCTGGGCTGTAGATTTTGGGAATAAAAAAATCAACACACACACACACACACACACACACACACACATATATATATATATATATATATACTCAGGCTTCATTCATCTTCTTTCCTTTGTTTCTTTTCTCTCTCCATGTAGGACAATTCTTCTTTCAATTATATTTTGACCTACGCTCAAAGCAACTGTCTTTCGCGTTGTATTTTGATCTTCCTCGATTGACCTCTCTCTCTAGACTTTGCTACAACACTTTCACCTTGAGAGACACCTCTGGGACATTGAACCATTATGTCATGCGTTAGAATGTCTTGCATGACCTCTTCATACTTCAAGGTTCCCTTCTCGAGCATAAGCGTTGTGCGAAAGTGTTTATAAGACGGTGGTAGGCATGTGAAGAACATTACAGCCTTGTCTTCTGACTTATAAACCTCATTCATCTTCTGCAAGTGAGCAATACACATATTAAAAGTGCTCACGTGCTCCATCATGCTTGTGCCCTCCTCCATCTTTAGAGAGTGAAGCTCCTCCTTCAAGAAGAGCTAGCTGGACAATGATTTTGTTGCAAACATTTCTTCTAGTTTCTCCCATGTCTGCTTCGCGGTGTCTTCCATCGCATTACACAACATCTCGTCAGTTAGATGTTATTCAATGGATCTTCTAGCAAGCTCGTCTAGGTCCTCCCAATTCACATCTGTCATGGTTGCCAGCTTCTTTTCCTTGCCTGCCAAGACCTTGCTGAGACCTTGCTGCTTAAGGACATGCTTCATCTTTCTTTGCCAAAGTGTAAAGTTTTCCCTGTCGGTGAAAGACTTCAACTCCACCTTCATACTCGATGCATGTGGTGACTTCATCTAGGAGCTTTCTCCTCCCTCCTTATCGCTTGCCATTGTCAACACATCGACGCTCTTAAAGTTATAAGAGCACTTGGGCATAAACTATACCCGTTGCAACTGTGGCTCTGATACCCGTTGCAACTGTGGCTCTGATACCACTTGTTGTGTGAAAACACTCAAAGATCTTGTCGTTGATGGACTACACAACTATCACACGTTATCAAAACCTAGGGCTAAAGTGCCTATTTATATATCATAGGGCTTTAGTACAATTATATAAGGAATATGAAACTTAAAGGACCCCAAAACTAGGAAGAAATATATCCTAATTCGCCAGGGATCCTTGCTGGATTAGTGCCTCCCACTCGAGGGCCTGGGTCAGAACGTGAATTCTTGCTTTGCCTCTCAAGCTCTAGTGCCTAAGCAAAAAACCACCATTTTGCCGCTCGAGGTCCTACAGATTCCACCCGAGCACCAGAATCCAATCAAATCTTCTTCAGCTCTTTGACTGATCGTTTCCTCTGTTCCTTTCGCATCTTTAAGGTGAGCCAACATCAACAACTCAAATATTTTCTTTCGATGTATTTCCATATGAAATTCCTTTCCCGTCCGACCTTGAGATTTTAGTGGCCATGTGTTAAATTTAAAATGAGGCCCTCACTATCTTTCAATAAAATATGCGTAGTCTAGTCCATATGAAATTCCTTTCTCGTATGGCCTTGAGATTTTAGTGGCGATGTGTGAAACTTAGGGTTCATGATCAATCCATTGAGGTAGGTGAGTTACAACAAGGGATCTTGACCTTCTGTAAAGAGGGAGAATGCTCTGACGATATGATTCGTGTGTCCTCATCTGAAGCAATAGTATGATTGAGAATGGTGATTCTAATTATACTTCTATAAGTCATATAAGATTGAAGTTCACATTAGGGTCTTGACTTTTTTTTTCTGTGCCCTAATAATGTGACTAAGAGCATTGAGTTAAGAAGGATCGTATTACATTGTAATTTCAATTGAATAGGTTATCCACCTTATTTTATATTGGCTTAGGTAACTGTAACATGTTGCTAGACGTCTGTCACGGTTTGTGGAAGCCCTTAATTAGGACATGTCATAATTGGGTCCTCATAATAGGAAGAATTAAAAAGTGGTTTTAATTCACAATCGATTATAGAAGAGTCTGAATCGCCTATTGCCTTGCTGATTAGAACCTAATATCACACACCTACAAATGTGAGATATGAAAATTAATTAGGAGATGATGAGAAAGGATTAATTACTTAATAAAGATTAATTAATTAATCAAGGCTCAAAAATTGTATTAGGCCTAAAATTAGTTTTAGAGGTTCAATAAGCAAGGAAATTCGGCCACCATGGATGAGAATGAGTTTGACCCATTTGGATGACTCACATGGGTATAGGTCATGGGCCACCCAATTTAGAATGTCTAGCCTATAAATACATATGGGTTGAGTCATCCTAGGGTTTTGGATGCTTACCGTGTTTCCTTGATTAAAGGGAGAAGTTAACCATGCTGCCTTGATTTTTCTAAATTTTGAGTAATTATACGTGATTTGATTTTGTATCTTCTTCCATATATAAGACCTATAAGTTATCATGAGTGAATATCCCTCTTGTGAACCAAAGTCATAATGTTTTTTTGTTGTTGTGGTTATTGCGAAAATATGAATGCTGAAGCTATCACCCCCAGCATACCAATTGGTCGGCCAGTCTTTTTGGCTGTAGAGAATCGTACGTGTAAGATATGGGAGTGGATCTGCTGTCCCCATTTTCATGTCCCTTCATGTCTCCTTTCTAATTTTTTGACAAGTGTCCACCTACTACCCACGTGGATTGAGCTTTTGCTTTTGTACACCTCGACCAAACAAACCCGACCATATTTATTGGTTTTGATTTAACAATTATTTCCATGAAATTTGAACTCATAGAAGAAAAAGTAAAAATGTCTATGGCTCAACCCAATCCTAGGAACCAAATGGCAAAGCCATGAAAAGAATTAGTTGTAAATTATATGCGTCGAATTATATAGATATGTGTCAATTCAAACTCTGCCTGAATACGCGTGATCAATAATGTAATCCAACATCTTATTTAAATAGGTATATGGATAGCATCAAACGCATCCGTGTTGGCATATTCTTAGTATCACTGATCAATTGCTCTAACACTTAATTCCCATTGTTGCTGTTGATGATTTGTTTTGTCGTTAAGGAATTTTTTCCTTTTCATTTTTGTTATTATCTATACGGACCTTGCCAGTGTCTTTTGTTAGAGGATATCCTGGCTGTCAGTAATGTTTCAACATAACATTAATTTTCACGAAGATAAAACAAAAAGATGATGACAAAGTCTTCATTAATAATAACATGGCCTGCTCTACCATGAGAAGAAGCATATATAATTTAATCAACAATGTCACAGGCGAACTGCCCAAAGACGTTGTCTCTTCGAATGTTGTTGGATGTGGGGGTGGGGGTGTATAAATAGAAAATCTTAGGAACCTCGTAACCACCAGCACTTACCATTTTTTCTTGGGTTTGTTCTGCATTGCATTTGAAAAGAAAATTAATTTGTTTGCATTGTGAAAGCATGAACGTTGAATATGGCCATCGCCCTCAGCAGTCTAAATGGTCGGGTGGTCTTTGTAACTGTGGAGAAGATGTTACTACATGTAAGATATAAATTCTCTATCCGGGCAAAATTCACTTCGGCTATTATAATTACCTAACAAGTTAATTTTTCATTCCAAAATACCAACAGTAACATTTTTTAGCACTTCTTTTATAAATTTGTACATATATACATCTACTCAACCAAGCAATTGGTGAAATTGATCTTGTGGTGTAGGTTGCATTTCATGCTTTCTCCCATGCATCACCTTTGGCCAAATTGCGGAAACTGTCGACGAAGGACGAAGTTGTAAGTATCAAGACCAAAAAGACTTCCCAAATCTATAAACATGGCGAATTTATTTTTTCCCTTAAAACCATTGTACATATGATCACTTAGTGTGAGAGAATGATCGATGTATACGATTGCTATTGTATATGAAATAGTTAATTTCTCCATGCGTCTGCTGCACCTGACTTTAATTATTAAGACGATTAGGTCAATGTTGCGTTACTAATTGGCGGTTGGATTTTGTAATTTTAGCTTGCGTTACCCATAGCATAGTGTACGCGTTGTTGTTCACGATTCAGTGCCACTGGGTCTACTCATGCATGTACAGAGAGAAATTGCGCCAAAAATTTGGTCTGCCAGAGGAGCCTTGTTGTGATTGTTGTGTTCATTTCTGCTGTGACCCGTGTGCCCTCTGCCAAGAACATGCTGAGCTCAAATCTAGAGGCTTTGACCCCTCCAAAGGTTCTAAAAAACTAATCCTACACCACGCACATATCTCGTCATCGTATAATTATGACTTAAATTTATCATTATCAACATCATTTGGTGCTACATCAAATTTTATTTTGTATTTGTATTAATGGATTTAGGTTGGATTGGGCCACCAACTGCTGCTCCACAGATGCCTCCTTCCATGTTCAAATGATCGCCAATATACTTGCCGGACAATGTCCTGTTTGTCTTCACCATCTCTTTTTCGTTTTTGTTTAATGGAATTTGCTTTGTGTTCCTTGAATTGATGTTGACAAAGTGTGTGTATAAGCGAGGATGTTCCAGATTCAACGTATATGAGGAACAATATTGTAATGTATGTGCCGTTTTCCCAGCTTATTTCGACATCTCTTTCTGCAAGGGTGGTGGTCTTCCCTAAACCACCCATATACCACAAATAGACACAACGCGATGATGATTTTCATCTTTCATTAAATACAAAATGAAATTTTCAACATTGGTGTCTAACCCAACAACATCACGCTCAATAACATGAGAATAACTTTTCCTCAGTAGTCGTTGTTTCTCATGCAATTGGAATGAAGATGTACCTACAATCTCTCATGTGTCACTTGTAGGAATCCTTGCATCAATTGCAGTTCAGTTTGTGCAACCTCAACTTGATGGCTGACTCCAAGAACTTGGCTTCCTGAGTGGTGAAGTCTCCGACCCTTTCGTGCACAAACGGAACAACTGTCTCAGCCATGCTATGCTCTACGTCTTAATCTCTTCGCCAAAAGGAACAACGGCTAAGCACTCAAACTAAACACATGATTTAGTAATTGTGATTGATATTATATTTCTCCAAGAGGAGGATATATATATACAAGTACAAGTTGACTTTTCCTACAAGGAAAAGTAATTAGCTAATTACAATGAATCTTAACTAGGTAATAATTCTAATTAGGTAACGTAGATTACACCAAGAAATCAGGGATCACAGGATCCCTGAATTATGGCTCACGCCAATACTCCCCTTCAAGTTAGTGCGTAGATATGTCCTATCCCCAACTAGTCAAGTGAGTGATGAAAAACCTTTGCTAACACCGCATGAGTTAAGACATCTGATAGCTGTTCTTCTGACTTTACAAAAGATATATCGATTAGCTTATGTACTTGCTTCTTCTTGATATAATGCCTATCCACTTCAACATGCTTAGTTCTGTCATGTTGAATTGGATTATTTGCTATCTCTCTCGCAGCTTGGTTGTCAAACTAAAGCTCCATGACTTTCTTTGGTGGAAAACCAATTTCGGACATGAGTATCCTTAGCCAAAGAAGCTCACAAACTCTCTGTGCTATGCCCCTGTATTTTGCCTCAGCTAAAGATCTAGCCACTACATTCTACTTCTTACTCCACCATGTAACCAAATTACCCCCAATGAAAGTGAAGTAACATGATGTAGAACGTCTATCTGTTATATTGCTTGCCCAATCTGCATTTGTATAAACGTAGACATCCAAATGTCCCAGTTCTCTGAATATCAAGCCTCGGCCTGGAGCTTTCTTCAAATAGCTCAAAATCCTCATAATTTCTGCTAAGTGATCCTCACTAGGAGAATGCATGAATTGGCTAACAACACTAACTGCATATGCGATATCTGGTCTTGTATCAAGATAAATTAGTCTTCCTACTAATCTCTGATATCTCTCTTTGTTGGTTGGCACTTGATAATGATAGATTGCTAGGTGATGATTCTGCACAATAGGGGTTTTGGCTTGTGCACACCCTAACATACCAGTTTCTATCAACATGTCTAGAACATACTTCTTTTGAGATAGACAAATAGTAGTAGTGAGCAAGTTACTTTGATTCCCAGAAAATACTTCGAAGCTCCCATGTCCTTCATCTTAAACTTTGAGGCTAAGCACTTCTGTAATTTATCCATTTCGACATCATCATCACCAGTAACTACCATATCATTGGCATAGATTATCAGCAAAGTAATCTTATCATCCCTACGTTTGATAAATAGGGTATGATATGAGTTACCTTGATGATATCCATACTTCTTCATTGCTTTAGTGAACCTCCCAAGCCATGCTCAAGAAGACTGCTTCAATCCATAAAGGGCCTTTCGAAGCCTACACACCTTCTTACTGTTATTAGACAACCTATAACCAAGTGGTATGTCCATGTACACTTCTTCTTCTAGATCTCTATGCAGAAAGACATTCTTCACATTGAATTGCTTGAGAAGCGAATCTAAATTAGCTGCTAAGGACAATAGAACTCGCACCATATTCATTTTTATCATCGGTGCAAACGTATGCGATAATTAACTCTATACGTCTACAAGTACCTTTTGGCCACAACTCTAGCTTTATATTTGTCTATTGTGCCATCAGTTTTGTGCTTAATTGTGTACACCCATCAACATCCAAAAGGTTTCTTTCCTTCAGGTTGCGGAACTATCTCCTATGTTTCATTCTTCTACAAGGCCTCCATCTCCACATTCATTGCTTCCACCATTTTGAGTCTTCTATTAGAAATTTTAATTCCTTCCATCTGACTGACAAATATTTTAGGTTGAGGAGAGAATCTGTGTGTGGAGACATGATTAGTAATGACATATTTCACCTTGCCTTTTGGTAAGAATCTGTCTTGTGGTATTTCTCTGTTTTCTTGTGCAGGTAATTTCACAATTTCAACAATATTTTGTGAAACACTAGGATATGAAGGACTCACCTCAGGGATGTTCAATGGAGCATGAGTAGGTATGGTTGAGAGGGGGGTCGCTGCTGTCTAGTTCGGGATTAGTGATGTTCAATTCTGTTGGATTGTTTGGCTTGGCTAGAATCTTCGACTCTGTTGGACTGATCGGCAACCTGCTTCCAGTAGCTGCTTAACTTGACTCAGCTAAGCTAAGCGGCTTGGGTTTCAGCACATTATTTTGTGCTTCTTTCCCTGGTATTTCTATCTCAAACCAATTATGTGCTTCTTTTATTATATTCTCCTCCTGAAGGACATGATTGGGCACGTCTGACAGAAAAACATCTTGTCCTCCACAAATGTAACATCCATGGTAACATAAAAACGGCGACTGGAGGGATGGCAACATCGGTAACCCTTTTGTTGAGGTGTAAAACCCACAAAGACACATCGGAGGGCACACAGATCCAACTTGGTCCGGTGATATTTATTGAAATGAACATACGCCACACAACCAAAAATGCGCAAAGTGAAATTAAGATGGTAACAAACAAGAACATGAGCAGCTAATGTCTGAAGTGGTGTTTTAAAACCTAAAACACGTGAAGGCATACGATTAAGAAGGTAGATAACATATTGAATAGCTATGGTCCAAAGGGCTTGGGGAACAAGCCCCTCAATAAGGAGAGCTTGGGCAGTCTCAAGGATATGGTGATTTTTGCGTTCAGCCACACCATTATGTTCCACAGTCTGTGGACACTTATTTCATAGAGAATGTCGTTTTCAATGACAAAGTTTGAGAGTATCTGGTTAACAAATTCCCCTAAATTATTTGAACGAACAATTTTTATCGAACAAGAATATTAAGTTTGAATCATTTGGTAAAAATTCTTGAATAAAGAACCAACTTCACTTTTATGCTTCATAGCATAAAACTAAGTTAACCGTGTACAATCGTCAATGAAGATTACAAACCACCGAACACTAAAGACAGTAGTAATCGGAGATAGACCCCAAATATCTGAATGGATTAAATCAAAAGGAGATGTGCTTTTATTCAAACTAGGTGGATAAAAAGTTCGGTGACTTTTTGCAAGGATACAAGTCTCATACTGAAATCAGAAATTTTTACTATACTAAATAAAGATGGAATCAAAGACTATAAATAACCAAAGGAAACATGACCCAACCGTCAATGCCATAACCAAATCTTCTTGTGCTTCTCACTCACAACGCCTCAAACTTGATGAACACGACCCCGTGCAATGTCATCCATATAGTAAAGCCCCCATATCTTAGTACCACGCCCAATGATGCCTATGGTCTAAACATCCTAAAGCAAACAAAAGGAAGAGAACATGAGCACTCAATAGTCTAACTGTTCGGTAACTTGCCCAACAAATAATAAATTATAGGACAAAGCATGAAGAAGCAAAGTTTTATGTAAAGAGAAGGTATGAGTAAGAGTGATGGAACCAGCCTCAGTGACTGAGTTAGATTCACCGTTGGCAGTAACCACACTTGTTTTGGTAGGAGCAAACATAAAAGGAAAAAACGATTTATCATAGGTCATATGATCAGTACCACCCGAATCGATAATCCAACTTCTGTCTCGCAGTCAGCGGGCTCTGGAATGGATAACTGAGAAAGAACAGTAAGAGAATCATCAACTGAAGGTAGCGTCGGCGACCGGGCCGGAAGACTGGCTAGCGGCGGCGACAACAACTACACGCTCCCGCCATTCTTTTTCTTCACTTGCACCGCCTTTCGTTACTTCTGGCATTCAAGAAACCACTCTGGAAATTCATTCTTGTGAAAACACATGACCTTTGTATGACGGTTCCCATTACAGTAAGTGTAATGCATGTTTTCTTTTTCCTCAAGGGTTGGATGGGGAAAAGAAAAACTAGCAACATGGGCTTTGGAAACCATGGCAGCAGAGGATTCAGTCTTTCCATCCTTCTTGAGCATTGTCTCCTGACGTTGGCCATCTTTATGAACAAAAGCAAACAACTCTTCTAATTTTGGCAATGGACTCAACCTCATCAAATCTCCTCTAATTTTATCAAACTCATCATCTAGACCAGTAAGAAAATCATAAATACGGTCTTTCTGTATGTCGGCCTGTCGAATCGTCACATCATCAAGACACTTCATGTTGATTGGACGATAACGGTCTAGTTCCAACCAAACGCTCTTGAGCTCAGCAAAGTGGGATGCAATATCCTGACCTCCTTGAGTAATACGGGTTGCTTTACACCGTAATTCATAAATCTGCAACTCATCAGACGCGTTATAATATATATGGGTTATACTCTCCTAAACATCTTTAGTTGTTGGTAGATCTAAGAACAAGTATACTAAATCAGGTTCCATGGTTTTTATCAACCATTCTTTAACAATGGAGTCCTCAATACACCAAGAATCAAAGCCTCTTCCTTGTCAAATAACCTCTTTTTCCCTGGCTTGACACATGAAGCAACATCATCTTTGACCAAGTACTATAGTTCTTTCCATTCAACTGTATGGTGAATGAGGCAGCGGAAGTATCATTGTGAACTGTAACAATTGGTTGCGTCATGGCTAGATTTTTTCGAGTTTCTAAAGCACTGGAAGCACTGTATTTGAGGCTGCGGTGGGTTTTCTAGGGTATCTTTGAAAGCCATGCAGGAGAGAGAACAAGTTTGGATCGATTGGTGTTGTAGGAATCTTTTGCCGCACTAGGTTTGTGACGACAAGGGCTTAGTCACTGTTTTGCGGCAGCTAAGGTTTATTTTTTTTAAGAGACCAGGATTAACCGGCACTGATACCAACTCAAACTAAACATGAATAATTGTAATTGATATTATATTTCTCCAAGAGGAAGATATATA
The DNA here is from genome assembly GCA_034190965.1 of Prunus campanulata. Lineage (NCBI taxonomy): Eukaryota > Viridiplantae > Streptophyta > Magnoliopsida > Rosales > Rosaceae > Prunus > Prunus campanulata. The sequence continues at coordinate 74,816 of JAXCME010000142.1, forward strand.
AACAAGTACAAGTTGACTAACTAGGAAAAGTAATTAGCTAATTATAAGGAATTCTTAGAGCAATTCCACCAGTTGCCCTTAGTCATGGCAGGGGGGGGGGGGGTTAGGGCAGCCACTATTCATGTGAATAGTGACTGCCCTTACAAAAAGCAATGTTGGTTTCCAGTAGTTGCCCTAGTTTAGGGCAAACACTATTTATTTTTTTGTTTTTTTTCACTTACTTGTTTACCTAAACAATTAATTTGGACAATATTTTTTTTAAAGATTTTTGGTGTGGGAAGTGAAAAATATGACTAAGTATTTATTTTTAAAAAATCTGAATTTTTTTGTTTTTGTTTTCGATTTTTTTTAATTTTTTTTATTGTTGACGTCATCGATGACGTTAGCTCCCCCGAGTTTTGGACCTGGGGCTGGACCTGCCCTCGGGCCAGCCCGACTTCGTGGACCCCACAGCCATCTCGGGCCAAACCCTGCTGCTGGAGGGCCTTTTTTACCCAAACCTGCCCTAGCCTCTGTCCAGCCCGAGTTGCTGGACATGCTCTTACTAGGTAATGATTTTGATTAAATAACGTGAATTACACCAAAAAATTAGAAATCACGAGATCCCTAAATTATGGCTCACGCCAATGTAAACCTGTAGATTAAGTTTTCAGATTGACGAGTGAAATCTTCTCTTTACTCTGTCGTTTATGTATGAATTCCAACCAATCAAGTCAATTTCAAGTGTCATGTCAGCTTTGTCGTTTTATGACCATCTCAATTTACTTGTTCACTGCAATAGTTTCTATTCTATGGTGTTCCTTGTTTCTGGCCCCTGATCTGAGTCACATTCTTTAACTGAAAGAGACATTGCCGTATCCATGGGTTCTTTGCACTCACAAAGAACACCTTTGTAATGACTAACCATTTATATTTGGGGTTACAAGAAGAGCACAAAAAGTAACTTAAATTGTTCGTGTGACCTATTTCCATGAATATACGCAGCTGCTCTTACAATGCAATAATCCCTCCAAAATATAATTTGCAAATGCAGTCAAACTTTTGCCTTTCAAAACTGATAGCGGCATGTATTATAACACAAAGAATTATATTTAAGTTTTTGGAGTCATTATATAAATGTTCATTATCACCAAACAATTGTATACTTCCAATCCCATGTGGATCGAGCTTTTGCTTTTGTACACCTCGACCATATAAATGTATTGGTTTTTATTTAAAAATTATTACCCTGAATTTTGAACTCGTAGAAGAAAAAGTAACAATGTCCTTGTCAGTGTCTTTTCTTGGAGGGTTCTCCCGCATAAATTTTGTCAGTGTCTTTTCCTTTAAAAAAAAAATGAAACAATTTCACAACGTACTTCGCACGTTGTAGAACTTAAAGATATAACAACATGCATGTTTGTGTTGCGAAATAAGGACCGCCTATAATATTGCGTTCCAGCTGTAAGTCGATAAGGACCACCTTTGTCCTCTAGGGTCTCCTCTAGGGTCTTACCCAGTATACACTCATTAGTCTAGGGTCTTGCCCAGTATACACTCATTCTTTGTAAGTGGTTATAAACCATTTGTATTGATTCTTTGTAAGTCTATATAAACCATTGTATTGATTCTTTGTCAAGCAAGGCACTTGTACATTTTTCGAAAACATTTCATTCTCCGACAGTCTCTCTTTCTCTCTTACATTACTGAAACTTTTCCATTTCCAGCAATCTTTTTTTCTTGTCGAATTCTGATCTCATAAAAGAAAACCATGAACATTGATCATGGTCATCCACCTCAGCAGTGGTCGCATGATCTTTGTAACTGTGGAGAAAATATGTGTACATGTAGGATATAAATTCTCTCTCCGGCCAAAAGTCACTTTGTCTATTGTAGTTACCTTACCTAACAAGTTAAATTTATACCAAGTAACATTTTTTAGCACCTCTTTTATAAATATATATATCTACTCAACCCACCCATTTGGTGAAATTGATCTTGTGGTGTAGGTTGCATCACATGGTGTCTCCCATGCATCACCTTTGGCCAAATCGCAGAAATTGTCGACGAAGGACGAAATTGTAAGTGTCACAAGACCAAAAAGATTTCCCAAATCTATAAACATGGCGAATTTATTATTTTTCCCTTATAGTGGTTGTATGTATAACCGGTCTCTCACATTTAGTTCTCTAGTAATAATCACGTGATCATTTAGTGTGAGAGAACTGTTGCGATGCGTAGACTGTATATGGAAAAGTTAACTTCTCCTTGCACTGACTATGCCTGACTTTAATTATTAAGATGATTAGGTCAATCGTGTGTTACTAATGGTTGGATTTTGTAATTTTAGCTTGCCTTTACCATGGCATATTGTACGGGTTGTTGGGGACGATTCAGTGCCAGTGGGTCTACTCATGCACGTATAGAAAGAGATTGCGCCAAAAATTTGGTCTGCCGGAGGAGCCTTGCGGTGATTGTTGTGTTCATTACTGCTGTGAACTGTGTGCCCTCTGCCAAGAACATGCTGAGCTCAAATCTAGAGGCTTCGACCCCTCCAAGGGTTTTAAACTAATCCTACACCACACATATATGTCGTCATCATATAGTTATGACCTTAAATTTATCATTATCCGCATCATTTACATCAATTTTTATTTTGTATTTTTTTTTTTATGATGTAGGTTGGATTGGGCCAACAACTACTGCTCCACAGGTGCCTCCTTCCATGACCAAATGATCGCCAATATACTTGGCAGACAATTAATGTCGTGTTTGTCTTCTCCATGTCTTTTTTGTTTTTGTTTGATGGAATAATTTGCTTCGTGTTGTATGAATATATATTGATGTTGATAAAGTGCGTGTATAAGCGAGGATGTTCCATATCCAACGTATTGTAATGAATGTACCGTTGTTTGTTTTGTATTCTAAAAAAGTATTATTAGAACATTGTAATTTGTGATTGAATAAAAGCAAGAACTGGCATTCCTGTCAAGTTTTACACCGTCAAAATATGAATGTTGATCATGATCACCATCGCCCGCAGCAGTCCGAATGGCACGGTGGCCTTCCTTCCTTATGACGTGCAGAAGATGCTACAACCTGTAAGAAGTATTATCCCTCTGCTCAGCGGCTGAGCTTCATGATGACACAAAGTGTGGCCTTACTTTTCCAATGTCAAGTCCCAGGTGCAGCTACCATAACACAAATTCAGCACTTTTGCCATACTTGAACCTTAGAGAGATAACTTGTTAACATGATCAACTACAAAGAAAATCCTATAGCTTATGGAATTGTTGTTCACATGACAAGGGAAAGATTTGACATTTCACAGATCTTAGGTGTATTTTAACAAGCCTTCAAGAAGGACATCCAATGATCAAAAGTAATACCTTGAATATTGTTTCAAAATCCCAAACAGTTGGCTTTCAAATTAAGCCTCACACTCATAACTTACGCACCTATGAGCTCTCAAACTGAAGAAAGAAAACAGAGCAAAACAGGGGAGGGAATATTGTGCCCTTAGTGCTTGTGCTTCACCAGCATGGCCTTCAAGTGCCACACAAATCTTTTACTAGTGAACGAAATTAAACATTTGATACCCAGAACCCATTTCACTAAGACATACGAATCAAACGGAACAAAAAAAAAAAAAAAAACAAGAAAAAAAAGAGAGATTAAAAATTACCTTTTCATTGCATTGGTGGGTCGTAGGGTTCTCCAATTACAACGGAAGGTACATGTTGAATTTTACAGAAATCCTCTCCATCTTCCTGAATCCTACTATGGAGTTCTCTAGGCATCCCGAAAATGGTTAATTCCTTGAGATTAGTATGATATATCAGCCCATCTGGAAGCGTCGTCAATCCATTGCAAAACCCTATTCGCAATCGCCAGAGATTAGGCATGGCTCCTTCCTCTACCCACCACTCTGTTATTTCGTCCATACGAAAAACGGAAAGAAATTGAAGGGAAGGAAAGCCTCCTTTGGAGAAACCCAGTATCTTTGTATCCTTCTCAAAAACTTCACTAGTATGGAGCAGAGTTGTTAGGTTTGGCAGCTTCTCTAGTATTCCCAATTGGTCATCCTTGAGACTACAGCTACACAATTCTAACTTGGTGAGGATAGTTGTGGAGCTCTTTTGGTAATTCTGCTGCTGGCCCATCCAACTTCAGTTTGTATATACCACGACAGCTTGATACTATTTGATTACCCTGCTCCTCATAACTTGTATTCCTTACAGAATGATAACCGTTGTATACAAGTAGAGACCGGATATGATTAAGTGTGCTGCCTACAGATTTCAAGATTTCCTCCAGATTTTCCAAGGGAAGTGACAATCTTATCTGCAGTTTTAGGAGATTGGTTAATTCAGAAACATCATTCAAATCACAATACTCACTTGAAAGAAAATCTAAGGTCTGTAAATGGCCAAGAGTAGATAGCTTCAGGTTACCGCTTGCTGTGTAACGCCTTGGTAAATATAAATGCCTTAATTGCTTCATTTTTTATATCACATTTGGGATGAACAATTCCACATATCGAACACGGAAATCAAGAGTTTGCAAGCATATCAAATTACCTAGGGATGATGGAAAGCTTTTTATTTTGCTATCCCTCACACTTAGAAACCTCCAGTGGACCATATTTCCAATTTCACTTGGCAACTCTACTTCTACTTCATCAACATCTTCAACCTTCAAAACTCTAAGCACTTTGAAATCCGTCAGTGGAGCTAGTAATACTTTTTCACTTCTTGGCCTCCATTCTCCTAAGACAAAGTATAATAGAGATCTGACGTGGCCATTTGTTTCATCTCTTGATGAAACCAACCTATCAGCATTTTCATCCAAGTAGATTGCAAGTCTTCGACATGTTTAGTTGCCTCATTTTCCTGCAAAGAATAGCCAATTTGGAGAAGGCTTTCATCTTCTGCCTTTAACAAACACAAGTCTCTTATAAGGTCATGTAAGACAATCTTTTGTCTTAACCACGAATTGTGGTCTTCTAATCTAATGAGGACTCGAGAGGTTGGCATGATTAGGAGATAGACTCAGACCTATCAGATTACTCTTGTACAGAAGCTATTCTAATTGAAATACAAGAATAATAGAATTCCTAATTCTATATGGATTGAACAAACCACTCCTAATGCAAACAGATTACTCGACAGCTCCTTGATGGGCAAGGCTTTCGAGTAATGCATCTATATAAAGAGGTCCCTTCTCTAGCAACAAGATATGCTCAATTCAGCTCTCACCCCAACTAGAGAAATAGCTTACGGTGTTGCATAGAGAAGAAGATCCTCTCAGAAGCTAAGCCGATCCCTTCAGAAGTCAAGATGTCTGAACAAGGTTAGTGTTGAGTTATAAAGGCCTAGTAAAGATTTACATGTGGTATCAGAGCTCTAGGCTTTGTTTCTTAATCTAATCCATGTTTCGACAAATCTGTATATAAATTTTCTGTTTTATTTGATAAAGCTGCAACATGAAATTTTCAACAACATGTATATTTTATCTGTTTAAGTATGATCCAGGGCATCTAGTATTACTGCTCGTTCATACAAAGTTTTTGATCAAGTTTTTGGATCTACTGTACAAACTGGGCAAGCCACAGCTGCTCAGTTTGCATGAGAAATCTTGAGACGACAGTTTGATCAAAGATTGCGTCAATATAAGTAGCCTTTTGTACTTTCTCAATCCACAGATGGGAATTTATAGATTGATAACGATATTGGTGGAACAATCTGAGCAGCAGACTACGCAAACTAGCAGGATTCCTCTACATCCACAGATGTGAGTTTTTCTTGCGCAGGAAGTTTGTGTAGTTTGCTGTTTGGGATTTTGGAATATGGCTTTTTAAACCCACAGGTATAAACTGACATATTTAAGTAAAGTTTTTGGGGACAGTTTTGTTTATATGATTTGTAAAAATCCTTACAGTGAACCACAACACCATCGAAACTCTAACTGGATCAAACTACCTGAGATGGAAGTAGGATATGGAAATATCTCTTGGCTTCCTAAACTACGATTTTGTTCTCACAGAAAATCCTCCTCAAGAACCTGTTGCAAATGCTTCAATAGAAACCAAGGCAAAATTTGCTATGTGGAATAAAGCAAATAAGATGGCTATATTGATTATGCAAAGGGCTATGGCATCATCAGTCAAGGGTAGCATTCCTAAGTTTGAAAATGCTAAGCAATACTATGAGGCAATTGCACAGAGGTTTAAGGAATCTGAGAAAGCAGTCAAAAGCACCTTGCTAAACAAGTTGATCGACATGAAGTATGATGGACAAGGCTGTGTGAGGGCTCATATTCTAAATATGATCGATATAGGAACCAAATTGCAGGAACTAAAAATGACAATTGATGAGGACATGATGGTACACTTCGCTTTGAACTCATTGCCAAAGGATTTCAAGTCTCTTAGAGAAACCTACATTGCTCAGAGGGAATGCTGGACATTAAATGATCTGATCACTATATGTGTTCAACAAGAACACAATATCATAAGAGAAAGAGGAGCAAAAATGGTGAATATGGTTCAGACCAAGGAAAGAAAGGAAAATAGGCACAATGCAATAGCTGGAAAAGAAAAGGGTAGCAGCACTGAAAAGTATCTGAAACCATCGACTGGAATGAAATGTTTTTTCTGCAAGAAAGTAGGACACATGAAGAAAGAATGCAGAAAGTATAAAAAGTGGCTGGACAAACAGAAAAACAAAGGTAAATATGAACAGATTCTAGTTTGTTTCGAATCTAATTTGGTTGATTACTCACATGATTCATGGTGGCTAGACAGTGGTGCTTCTATTCATGTAGCTAACTCCTTGCAGGGATTCATAAGGAAGAGGTTGCCAAGCAAGGATGAAGTGAAGGTGTTCGTTGGCAATGGAGAAAAAGTACAAGTAGAATTCATAGGGACAGTTAGAATTGAATTAGAATTTGGTTTTGTTTTGGAGTTAGATGAAGTAGTTTACATTCCTTCTATGAAGAAGAGTTTAATTTCAGTTACTAGGCTTGTAAAATCAAAGTTCAAATTGAATTTTGATGGCACTGGTTGTTCTATTTTCAAGAATAAAGCGTTATTTGGCAAAGCAAGACTCATTGATGGAATGTTTCAATTAAATTGCAAAAGAACTGAAATGGAAGTTAACATTGTGCAAACCAAAATATGCAATGACGTCTCCTATGAATTATGGCATAAAAGACTTGGTCACTTCTCGAAAGAAAGGATTAATCAACTATGCAAAGAATCAATCTTGCCACCAATGAATCATGATAATCCAAATGAAACATGCATTGAATGTGTCAAAGGGAAATTGACAAATTTAAGGAAAAAGGGAGCAATAGGAAGCAAAGGTATCTTAGAACTCATTCATACCAACATCTGTGGTCCCTTCCCTAATCCAACTCATGAAGGATTTATCTACTTCATAACCTTTACAGACGATTTGTCAAGGTTTGGACATGTCTATCTCATAAAAGAGAAATCAAGTGCCTTAGACATGTTCAAAATTTACAAGGCTGAAGTAGAAAATCAACTGAACCTCAAAATTAAAGTAGTTCGATCGGATAGAGGTGGAGAATACTATGGAAGGTTTGATGAGACTGGAAGAAATCCTGGAGCCTTTGCAAAATTCTTGCAGCAAGAAGGAATTATAGCTCAATACACAAATCCAGGTACCCCTCAACAAAGTGGAATCTCATAAAGAAGGAATAGAACATTGAAAGACATGATAAGAAGCATGTTGAGCTGTACAAACTTACCAATATTCCTCTGGGGAGAAGCATTGAAAACTGCAAATTACATTCTAAATAGAGTTCCAACCAAGAGCATCAATCAGATCCCTTATGAGATTTGGAATGGAAGAAAACCTAGCCTATAACATCTGAGAACTTGGGGTTGTAGAGCAGAAGCCAAGCCTTATAATCCTGCAGAAAAGAAACTAGATCCCAAAACCATAAGCTGTTATTTTATAGGCTACCCTGAGAGTGTTTGTGCCTAATAAATCACGACCATGAATCGACTGAAGGAGCCCCTTTTCTCGGCCCTAGCACTTGCTCTTGAGACTAAAACGCGGCGTTTCGTCAAGATGTTTTGCCTTCCTAAAACAAAGGAAAAATTGCGAAGGCATGATCATCTCGGCCTCGATTACAGGCCGAGGCCGAGGCCGAACAAAACCATGGCTAGAAGTATTAAAGTCAAATCATCACGTGACAGCAGGGTCCCATACTTCATTTAATGAGGTATTGTCTCTGTTTATTGCAGCAAACCCACTGGCCACGAATAAGCATTTAATACACGAGAGAAGGGGGGAAGTGATTGAAGTCAGGATTTGGCGACAGAAAACAGGGTGATTAGACACAAACTTTCTCACAAGGATTCTTGCAGCTTGGGAGATTAGGTGACCAGCTATCAGAGCAATAAATGCGTCCCCACGGCCAAAAGCGTAGAACCCATGATCAAGGCGGCGGCCGAGATTCACCAGGATTTATGGGGTCACACCACCATACTTCACGATCCCAAATGTCGATTGGACTGCCCACTTGCTCTGATCAGGCTCCACCATGCAGATTTTCAGCCTCGATTACTCCCCCAGGAACTCTTCCTATAAATACAAGGCTCAAGCTACATTCAAAGGGTTCAAACACCAAACCAAAGCCTCCCATGGAGCAACTTATATTTTCCTGTAATGCACTTTCAATATTTTACTTGCTTTCCTAGGAGTAGTGTTAGTTTGTAAGGAAAATTCGTTCATCAATATATCATAGGACCCTTGATTTTCAAGGCGCCGGAGCACCATCCCTGTTATTCGCTCATTCACTCCATATATCATATGACCGTTGCTCACTGAGCAATGCGCCGGAGCACCGCCCAAAATCCACCATCAACATCACCGCTAAACGGCCATGTAGCTCAGGCCGTGAACCTAACGGCCGAGATCAGTTCTTCTCTCGGCCACAATCGCTCGATTAGAAGTCAAGTCTAAACAGGTGCACCACTTAACCATTTCCATCCAAACCACATCTCGACGCACGGTAGACCGTGCTAGCACGCCCGCGCACAACCGCACCGCATCCAAAAGCAGGAAGCCGTGTGTCAACGCATATCCCCTCGGCCCGGAACTCCAGGCCGTGAGATTTGCACGGTAGACAGAGAGAACCAAAGGTTACAGGTTCTATTGCCCTCATCACACCATGAGATTCATAGAGACATTAAGAGCAATATTCATAGAAACTGATGGAGAGAAAGCTACAGAAGAAAATTTCAATTTTGATGAGATCACTGCAGATGGTTTGATAGCATAGAATTCTGCAGAAGCTGTAAGATTGCCTCAAACAAATCTAGACAACTTACAACCGGATCATATTGAGGACATAGTCACAGATCAAACTGAAAATGCAGAACCCATGCAGATGGATAATAATTCGACACAGCCAGTAGAAAATCAAGACATAACTCAAATAAATGAAGATGCAGAAATGCAGCAGAACCCAGAATTAAGAAGATCACATAGAGTAAGAAGGCTAGCATTGACAGATGATTATTTTGTGTACCTGCAAGGAGCTGAACATGACATAAATAGAACAGAAGATCCCATGACATTCAAACAAGCCATGATGAGTGAAAAGAGTGAAAACTGGTGGGCAGCCATGAAATCAGAGTTGAATTCAATGGAAAAGAATGAAGTTTGGAAGCTTGTAACCTTACCTCAAGGTTGCAAACCAATAGGTTGTAAATTGGTATTTAAGACAAAGAGAAACTCAAAAGGGCAGGTGGATAGATACAAGGCAAGATTGGTTGCCAAAGGGTTCACACAAAGGAAGGAATCGACTATAATGAGACCTTTTCACCAGTCTCAACCAAAGATTCATTGAGAATAATCATGGCTCTTATGGCACAATTTGATTTACATTTGCATCAGATGGATGTTAAGACTGCATTCTTAAATGGAGACCTTGAAGAAGAGATTTATATGATGCAACCTGAAGGCTTCATTCAAGAAAAGGAGAAGAATTTGGTCTGCAAACTGTGCAAATCAATTTATGGATTAAAGCAAGCATCAAGGCAATGGTATTTGAAATTTAACAAGGTAGTAAAGCATATGGATTCACAGAAAACGCATTGGATGAGTGCATATACATGAAGTTCAGTGGGAGACAATTCATTATTTTGGTTCTATATGTAGATGACATTTTATTGGCTTGCACAAACCTCACTATGCTGCATGATTGTAAAAGTTTTCTGTTCAAACACTTTGAAATGACTGATATGGCAGAAGCAAGCTATGTTTTGGGCATAGATATAAGCAGAAATTGAGAGAAAGGTTTACTTGGACTATCACAGAAATCTTACATAGAGAAGGTGCTCAAAAGGTTCAATATGCAGGATTGTGCAGGTAGTGATGTTCCCATCGCAAGAGGTGATAAATTAAGCACTGAGCAGGCACCTAAAACTGAACAAGAAAAGCTTGAAATGGCTGACAAACCTTATGCTTCACTAGTAGGAAGCCTAATGTATGCGCAGGTCTGTACAAGACCTGATCTGGCTTTTGCAGTCAGCATGTTTGGAAGGTTTCAGTCTAATCCTAGACAAGCGCATTGGGTTGCAGGGAAGAAAGTTATGAGATACCTACAAAGAACAAAGGATTACAAGCTGGTATTTAGGAGAAGTGAGAACTTGGAATTACAAGGATTTGCAGATGCAAACTTTGCGGGATGTCAAGACACACTAAAATCAACATCTGGTTTTGTGTTTATGTTTGGAGGAGCTGCAGTTTCATGGAGGAACATAAAACAGCCTCTCACAGCTGGTTCCACAATGCTTGCTGAATTCCTAGCATGTTATGAAGCCACTTCATTGGCTATGTGGTTGAGGAATTTTATCATTAGTTTAAGTGTGGTAGAATCAATTCACAGACCTATTCAACTATGGAATGATAATTGTGCAGCAGTGACTTTTGCTAAGGGAAACAAAAGAACAAGAGGTTCAAGGCTGCTAGATGTAAAGTTCATAATTGTCAAAGAAAAGATCAGTCAAGGATACACCACCATAGATCACATAGGAACAGATCAGATGATTGCAGATCCACTTACTAAAGGAGTACCAAATGCTGTTTTCCACAGACATGTTTCAAGTATGGGATTGACAACTGATATGGATGCCTAAATCAATGGGAGCTCATTTTACTTCATGTTTAAACAGTTGTTTATTTTCTGCAGTTTTCGATGGATGTTGATACAGTTTGGTTCAAATCAAAGTTAATTTCATCTTAAAAATTTTCATTTGTTGTTATGTTTGAAATACATGAATGACATTGAGCAGCATTGCTATCTTGAAGAAGCTGCGCACAGAAATGTGTTCATGACAGTGATTTTAATTAGACCTTGGTAGTCAAATAAGGGACATTGAACAAACATGGTAAAATCTAAGCTTTTATAGTATATCATGTTGTTCTGCTGTTCAATCTTGATCAAAGCTTATGTGGCTTTAAAGGGTGATGAGTGTGGTTATAAAGACCTTGAAGTACAAGATATTCACAGAAGTCTTGATAACCCCTCTTCATGCTTTATAGTTGAAAATTGCTTAGTAGGAATTGTTTTGAGTCATATCTCACAAGGCCTTAAAGTAATCTATGCAAACACTCTTATGATTAATCGACCAAGTGGGAGAATGTAAGACAATCTTTTGTCTTAACCACGAATTGTGGTCTTCTAATCTAATGAGGACTCGAGAGGTTGGCATGATTAGGAGATAGACTCAGACCTATCAGATTACTCTTGTACAGAAGCTATTCTAATTGAAATACAAGAATAATAGAATTCCTAATTCTATATGGATTGAACAAACCACTCCTAATGCAAACAGATTACACGATAGCTCCTTGATGGGCAAGGCTTTCGAGTAATGCATCTATATAAAGAGGTCCCTTCTCTAGCAACAAGATATGCTCAATTCAGCTCTCACCCCATCTAGAGAAATAGCTTACGGTGTTGCATAGAGAAGAAGATCCTCTCAGAAACTAAGCCGATCGCTTCAGAAGTCAAGATGTCTGAACAAGGTTAGTGTTGAGTTATAAAGGCCAAGTAAAGATTTACAGGTCATGGATCTGACATGTTTTAATTGTCCCAGTTGAACCGCTTCTTCCCACTTGAACCACACACCTTTCCACCAACTCAGTTAAGCAATTGTGCGCTATATTCTCCATTGTTTCTGCTAGACTATGTCTTCGTTGTCTAAATGAGATAAGACCTTCTGCCATCCATAACTTAGTCAATGTGCTCACCGAAATCTCACGGTCTTCAGGATAATGGCCTAAATATAAAAAGCATGGTTTTAAGTGGTATGGTAGGTCATCATAGCTCAATGCCAACACCCATGATGCACCTTCATATTCTTGTTCATGACCTCTGCCTCTCCTTATGTATGCATATACATTCTCGTTTACCATCTCCCATTGTTTAATAGTGTTTTTTGTGGAAAGAACTCCGGCAAGCACGATGATGGCAAGTGGCAATCCTGCACAATGTCGAAGCAACTTCCTGCCTAATTCTCTCATCTTAGAGTACATTCCGGAATCTGAAAATAAGCAAAGGAAAAAGAGCAACTTGTAATTTGAACAACCGTACTATGACAATTTATCATAAGGTATCCCTTGCTTAAACGATTTAAGAACTACAATTAGAAAATGTAGAAAGTTTATCACTAGTGTCCTTTGTAGTATTATAAGTTCGGATTCTATAAAAAAGCATAATGCATAATGGACAAATGACAAAAATTAAATTTTGACAAACACGAAAAATAAGTTTGGGATATTTTCTCAAAGGGAACATACAAATTACAATATAACAATTTGATTCGGTTCAGTTTTGACAAAGATCACGGAGCAAATTGAACCAAATTGAATCAATTTAAGATGGTTTGGTTCGGCTGGTTTGGGCATAAGCCAAATTCTTTTTCCATTTTGCATTTTTTCAACATTGTTTGCCCAATTACAACAACAACAAAACATCATAACTGACTAGCCTTTTTTTTTCTTTTCCATTTTCTAGCATATCAAACCATCCTGAAACTCCCTTTAAAAAAAATAAAACCATCCTAAAACTCAACATATAATTAAACTTCAAAGTTCAATAACTAAAATAGCAAAATATTCAAATATCAATAATTTCAAAGTTCCACATCAAACTTCAAATTCAACATCCATAAATGAGATGACTACACGTGCATAATAAAATATAAATAAATAAATATACAAGTGGATGGTTTGGTTTAGTTTAGGCTAGATTGCAAATGCTATAGACCAAACCAAACTATTTAGGGTCTGATTCAATTTTAAAACTGTTTGACTTTTTCTTATCTAAAATCAAACTAAATCGGTAATTACGGTTTGAATTGGCCGATTTAGTTGGTTCAACCAAATTGATTCCCACCACCCCCTTTGCTAAGTGCTCAACGATTTTTGAAAACTGTAAACTCCCAGCAATTCTTAGGAAAAAAAAAATATAAAAACCTTTCTGTCATCAGATATAGGGCCTTCCAAATTTTGGAATCTCTTGGCCTCTATATAAATAAGAATAGAAAAAAAATATAGATATTAAGGGTGAGAAAATACCGATATCAGGCCTTCCAAATATTGCTATCTTCTCTAATAGTGCCAAACTCTCCTTCTCATTTAGTGGCTGGAGTTTGTGGAGGAAACAATTTCTATTTGGGGGCAAGCGACTGCTTCATAGCGTGTTGTAAGTAATATTGTGCTCTCTGTTTTCTCATTTGGAAATGCAACATTCAAAAAATTCCATGTCTCAATACTCCAAATGTCATCAAGTATCACCAAACATCTCATTTCTTGCATGACACAAAAAAGCTTCTTTGCTATTTCATCATATGTCATTTCCTTAATATCTTGTCTTTGTTCCTTGGTAGCAGAAACGAGTTTAATGAAAATTCCTTCCCAAACATTTCTTATTTCACACCGTTGAGATACACACACCCAAGCAAAACTATGAAAATGTTGCCTGACAATTTTATGATGATAAACCTGTCTTGCAAGGGTGGTCTTCCCTAAACCACCCATCCCCCAAATAGATACCACTCGATGACGATTTTCATCTTTTACTAAATGCATAACCAATTCTTCAACGTTGTTCTCTAATCCAACAACATCACGTTCAATAACATGAGAATAAGTTCGCCTCAGTAGTCGTTGCCTCTCATGCAATTGCAAGAATGATTCACTTCCAATCTCTGTTGGTACCCTTGCAATATTATAACTTTGCAAACTTAACCTCAAATTAGAAATTTTGGCAGTAATGTTCTCAATTTCTAACCCAATCTTTCGAACATCAACCCCTTCCCTGAAGATGCAGGCAAATCTTCTGAGAATATTCTTGATGCCCCTTTTCTTGATAATAATTCTTTACATTATCTTTGTGTTAGCCATATTCTTATGATCTTGGCAAAACTCTATGCACATAGCCATGTAATATGATTTTTGATTGGGAATTTCACATGCTTTAAATCGGTAAATAAGAGCTAGTGTAAACTTATATAACCCTCATCGTGTGAGCTTTTGTTGAGCCTATTCCTTTCTTTCTTGAGTGTTATATTATTCTTTAATTTTCTTGTCTACAAGTCGTTGTGATCTCATTATTCCTTCTTTTGGTCAAGTACGTACTTGAGGATATTTAAATTGTTTGCTAGAACTAATTTCACTATCTATTTGAGGCATATTTCATAAACCACATGGATCGGAGGAAATGATATAGGCCTTGTTTCTTTCGTTTGAGCCTTTCTAGCCAACCAGTTCATTAATTATCCTTAATTAACCCTTTCAGCCTTCTAAATTGTGTCTATTTCTTTGTTTAAACCACATCACCTGTACCATAATAACCCTTCAACATATACATCCTTACCCTTTCTAGAGAACTAGTAAAGCATATTATATTTTAAAGAGATTCTCAAGAATGCAAGGACTTCAAAGAGCTTACAAAAGAAAAGAAAAAGAAAGAAAGTGTCATATCCTCAGTGTTTCAAAAGCATAAGTTTGGGGTATGGTAACTCATCAAAAGAATTGGTCAATTCAAGAAAAGTAAAGAAGAGAAAAATGAAGAGAACAAGAAAAGCTAAAAATTTCGAGTCTACTCTTGCATGAAACAAAGTTCAACAATCTCTCATTATCAAAGGATTGTTTTCCATACATTTTTCTTGTTTCACTCATCACTCTAAGCCCCATTTGTTAATGTATGAATTTTGATTAATTCTTTTGGCTTCCCTTGACAATTTTGTAATAGGACTTTTATATGTATTTATCAAGCTCAAGGTTAGATTAAGAATAGCATCTCTAAGTGTTCTTAATTCTCATCTATCCTATGGAGGTTCAAGCAATTTGACAAAGGTAAATCATGCATTGCATATCATGCATTAAAACTGTTTTCATAAATGATGACTAGTCATCCTTGCTCTGTAGGATTTCCAGCTAGTTAACCATCTGTTTTGTCCTATTCTCTTTTCTCTCTCTGCTGCCATGTGTCAGTCTGACCTAAGGGAATCCTTTGTCTGTAAAAGGCTGAGGTATTCCTCATTTGGAAGCCGCCTTTTTTGTGTGGAAGTTTTGGAAAGATTGGGTTGCCATCTTTCTCTTCTTCTTCCTCAAGAGTAAACCACATATTTCATCTATGAGTTTTTCTAATTGATTTCTTTTTGAAAAACTGCTTTTGAAATATGAATCTGCATCTAGCTATTTAAATCATTCTCTCATTTAGATCTAGGTCAGATTCAAGACTGATTTCTTCAAGAGTATGGTTTCTTGAAGAAATTGGTCATTCTCCCTTGAATCCAAATTTTGGTTTCGGTCTAAGATGGAGCTTGCAAGCTAGTGCCATGGGATGAACGAGCTGGAGAAGGAGCTGCCATTGCCATGAAGAACTGAGCTTGAAGCTTTGCTAAGTTGGAGAAGAAGATTGCACAAAGGAGGTATAGCTCATCTCCCTAAATAGATCTAGGTTTTGCTTGAGCTTGCTTGTATTCCTTTGTAAGAATCTTTTTCTACTTAGTGGATTGCCTAGTCGGTTGATGACTCCCAGTTTTTCCCAATGGTGGGTTTCTGGGTAAACAAAATCTTATTTGCATATCTGTAAATTTTTCTGGGTTTGTATTCTTGGTGGTTGACTAGTCATCTATATCTGCTATTTGCTGTTTACTTGATATTGATGACTTCACACACTTTCACCATAGTTGTTGCTAGCACAGGGGATGCCTAGATTGACGAGTCCTTCTGAGTGCCTAAGTTGTCACTAGTAATCTTCTAGGGATGCAAGTACCTTGTGGCATGCTCTGTGTGTTCTCTTGATTGTTGTGGTGTTGTGTCTTGTTTGTTTAGTTAAATTTACCCCTCGTCACCTAAGTACCATTTTCACCATTACAACCTCAGTGAAAGTCCTATTTGATCCAAGGAGAAGTGTGGTTCCTCATGTGGAGACTAGGCGTGGAATGACTATGGTCGGATAGTTTAAATGTTTTCAAGTATGCGATATCTTTCCATGTGATCTTTTATTCAAGTCTTGTGCCTTCATTTCGATTATGCGAGTACATCCTATTACTTTGATTCCTCTTACATATTTATGAGTGAAAATAACTACTCAAATTTCGAGTGCTTTTATTGGAGTTCACATCCTTTGTGAGATTTGAAGTTAAAGGCTTGTTTTTTTAACTCCTTAATCCTGTTGATATGAAATGTATCCAAACACAAAACAAAGAACGGCACATTCATTACAATACGTTGGATCTGGAACATCCTCGCTTTATCAACATCAATATTTATTCATACACCACAAAGCAAATTCCATCAAACAAAAACAAAAAAGACATGGAGAAGACAAACACGACATTAATTGTCTGCCAAGTATATTGGCGATCATTTGGTCATGGAAGGACGCATCTGTGGAGCAGTTGGTGGCCCAATCCAACCTACATCATAAAAATTGATGTACCGCCGAATGATGTAAATAATGATAAATTTAACAATAGTGATCTCTGATCATATTATTGTTGGACACGTCACTTTACTACAGTCAACCTAGAAGCACTATCACCTAGTGAAGTGAGTTGTCATCGTCTATGTCTTGAATTTACATTCATATTCACATGCCAATTGACACCACCTACTTGACATGCCGACATTCTCTTTCTATCTCATCTTTAACGGAGTCTTATTTGTAATATAAATAGGAGCCTACTTCACTATTTGTTCAATACTACAAGGTTCTTTCACACAGAGAGAAAAAAAGAAGAAAAGAAATATGGGAAAGACAAAGTGAAAGAGAGAGATGCAAGGAAATATGATATTGGAGGAGATAGAGAACTTTGCTTTTATTTTACTATAATTTGGGGTTATGCTTTGGAATCGAGTTAGAGAGTTTTTTGAGGAGCCTTTACAGAAATTGATTTAATTAAATTTCGTGAGAATTATATTATGGTTAATATTAAAATTTAATTAATATTTGTGATATTGGGTGTGTTTACATGTTGTTAATTATTATTATATTGTTTTATTAATATTGACATGTTCGTATGTTATCGATGATGGTTAGAATTTTTGAGGTAATAAAGAAATTATGGAAAAGATGGGAAGAATCTTTTGTGTAGTTGAGTCTGATCATTATAGAGACCAAGTTCAAGTGAGCCCGTGTGCATATTAGATTAGGATATTGGCTGTATAATTGTCAATTAGATGATTTGGGGTTGGAGATCAATGGCTTAAACAAGACAACTAGCAAAAGGGGAATTATGGAATGATTGAGATGGTGTTTTAGTTTATATAATAGGGCATTCAGAATTACAGTGGTAGAATCCATGGTATGGGACATGAAAATTTGTTTGCCCTATTATATAGATTAACGAGTTGAGTAGAATCGAAGCTCATTCATGCATTATTAACTTTGATTTGTTATGTGATTGCATGTCACTTAATTTAGTAATATCAATTTACTATGGAAAGGTTTATGTCCCTACTGAGCTGTAGTTTTGCTTACCCATTTATAGACCTTGCAGTTGTAAAACTCAAAAGACGGGTAGTAGGCGAGCTGAGGTTGAATTAAATAAGAGTGATCATGTTAACAATTCCATAAGCTATAGGATTTTCTTTGTAGTTGATCATGTTAACAAGTTATAAACAAACAACCGCACATTCATTACAATACGTTGGATCTCGAACATCCTCGCTTATACACGTACTTTATGAACATCAATATATATTCATACAACACAAAGCAAATTCCATCAAACAAAAGCAAAAAAGACATGGAGAAGACAAACACAACATTAATTGTCTGCCAAGTATATTGGCGATCATTTGTTCATGGAAGAAGGCACCTGTGGAGCAGCAGTTGGTGGCCCAATCCAACCTACATCATAAAAACAAATACAAAATAAAAATTGAAGTACCGCCGAATGATGTAAATAATGATAAACTTAAGGTCATAGTACTATATACAACGACGACATATATGTGTGTAGGATTAGTTTAAAACCTTTGGAGGGGTTGAAGCCTCTAGATTTGAGCTCAGCATGTTCTTGGCAGAGGGCACACGGTCCACAGAAGAAATGAACACAACAATCACCACAAGGCTCCTCCGGCAGACCAAAATTTTGGCGCAATCTCTGTCTATACAAGCACGAGTAGACCCACTGGCAGTGAATCATCCACAACAACCAATACAATATGCAATGGGAAAGGCAAGCTAAAATTACAAAATCCAACCGTTAGTAACACACCATTGACCTAATCATCTTAATAATTAAAGTCAGGCGCAATCGGTGCAAGGAGAAATTAACTTTATGCATCGCAACCGTTCTCTCACACTAAGTGATCACGTGATTATTACTAAAGAACTAAATGTGAGAGACCAGTTATATATACAACCACTTTAAGGGAAAAATAATAAATTCGCCATGTCTATAGATTTGGGAAATCCTTTTGGTCTTGTGACACTCACAACTTCGTCCTTCGTCGACAATTTCTGCATTTTGGCCGAAGGTGATGCATGGGAGACACCATGTGATGCAACCTACACCACAAGATCAATTTCACCAATTGGGTATATATATATATATATATATATATATATATATATATATATATATATATATATATATATATATATATATATAAGAAGTGCTAAAAAATGTAACTTGGTATAAATTTAACTTGTCAGGTAACTATAACAGACAAAGTGAATTTTGGCCGGAGAGAGAATTTATATCTTACATGTACAAATATTTTCTCCACAGTGACAAAGACCACGCGACCACTGCTGAGGGCGATGACCATAATCAACGTTCATGGTTTTCTTTTATGAGATTAGAATTCGACAAAAAAAAAAAAAGATTGCTGGAAATGTAAGAGGAGATGTAAGAGAGAAAGAGAGACTGTCGGAGAATGAAATGTTTAAGAAAAATGTAGAAGTGCCTTGCTTGATAATAAAGAATCAATACAACGGTTTATATAGACTTGCAAAGAATCAATACAAACGGTTTATATCCACTTTACAAAGAATCCGTATATACTAGTACTAAACGAAACCCTAGAGGACAAAGAATCAATACAAATGGTTCTTATCCACTTACAGCTAGAACGCACTATGATAGGCATATGCTTCTTCTCTTCGTTATTATTAAGAAAAGACACCGCACTACAAGAAAAATAGCTTTTGACAACATGCCACTAACATGAAATTTAGAGAAAATTTCGCAACGCAAATATGCACGTTCTACAATGTGCAAAGCATGGCAAAAGTGCCTCCTGCATGCAAAACAAAATTTCATCATACTATTGTTGGACAAGTCACTTTACTATAGTCAATCTAGAAGCACTATCACCTAGTGAGTTGTCAGTTGTCATCTCCTGCTTATAGCTGGCAGCCTTGCGTTCATATTCTTTGACAGTTCTTTAAGAGAGAGAGAGGAGAAAAGAAATGTGGGAAACACAAAGTGAAAGAGTGATGCAAGGAAATATGATATTGGAGGAGAAAGAGAGCTTTGTTTGTATTTTACTAATTTGGAGTTATGCTTTGGAATCAAGGTTGAGGTTTTTGGGGGAGCTTTTATAAAAATTGATATTATTAAATTTCATGAGAATTATATTATACTTGATATTATAAATTGGTTAATGTTCTTGATATTGGGTGTTTACATGTTGTTAATTATCATTATATTATTTTATTAATATTGACATGTTCATATGTTATCGGTGATGATTTGAATTTTTGGAATTAATAAAGAAATTATGATAAAGAGAATAATGGGAAGGATGTTAATAATTTGCTGTGACAGGAAGACACCGTCTCTCAAGCACACACTTGTCAACATTATTAATCTTCAAACATGAATAATACGAATTAACCATTTATTTCTGAAACTGAGTAATTAAACAAACAAACAAATTGTTAACAGATCTTTGTCTGCCAAAGTATATTCAAGGTCACTTGTGCATGGATGGAGGCACCTGTGGAGCAGAAGTTGGTGGCCAATCCAACCTAAATTTTACATACAAAAACAAAATAAAAGCGTTAACGGTAATTAGGAGCAAATGATGTTGATGATAATGATATAAAATTGATAATTAAGGCTCATAATAACTTGATGATTGTGCTAATATAGGGTTTAGATTAGAACCTCTTGAGGGGTCGAAGCCTTTAGATTTGAGCTGAGAATGTTCTTGACAGAGAACACAACAATCCGACCAAGGCTCCTTCGGCAAATAAAACTTTTGGACGACCAAATGGGAACACAAAGATAATGGTTTTCTCCAAACCTGACAACTCTGCGCCTCATAAATCAAGCTTTCGAGGAAAACACAAAGATACTGTTTTTTTTTTTTTTCAAAGGAGGCTTTCCTTCTCTTGAATTTCTTTTCGTTTATGGCATGCCTAGCCTCTGTCGATTGCTCATTGAATATTGCAGGGTATTGATGACACTTCCAGATGGGCTAAGATATCTTACTAATCTCAGGGAATTAACCATTATAAGGATGCCTAGAGAACTCCATAGTAGGATTCAAGAAGATGGAGAGGATTTCTGTAAAATTCAACATGTATCTTCCCTTGTAGAACAGGAGAACGTACTGATGCAATGAAGACATAATCCTTTATCTTTTTCTTTTTCCTTCTTGTTTATTATTTTTGTCATGTTAACAAAAATTTAGAAAGCCAGAGTCCATCAGCAATTGGATTTTCTTTGTAGTGTGTCATGTTAACAAGTTATCTCTTGTTCTTCTTGTAAAAATGCAAAATTTCAAGTATGGCAAAAGTGCTGAATTTGTGTTATGGTAGCTGCAACTGGGACCTAACATTGAGAAAGTATGCCGAAGATCTGCAGCAGAGTGAGCTCTATGTGTGAAACTGAACTTACTGTTATGCGGAAACTCCCTCTGATCTTGTTCTCAATGGACTATGTAACAAACCCTTACAACTCACAAGGATGTGAAACACTCACACATTCAGAAAAATAAGCAAGCACACAAAGAACACAAAATTTTATAGAGGTTCGGCTATGCCTATGTCGTCTTGGTGATCCCTTTAATAAAATTTACTAATGAAAGAATAAGTTACAACCTTGGTTTACAAAGAAACCCCCTTGGAACTCTATTCTCTCCCCAAGCTCTCTTTTCTCTCTCACCCTCTTTGCTCTCTCCCTCCTCTGGTTGTATTCTCTGCACTTCCTACTTAAATAGACAAGTAGGGAGCTTCCCTTTAGCTGCTACCTCATCTTGCTAGCCACCCTCATCAATGCCCTTGGGATGGGAAGCCTCCACATTAATGCCTTGTCTGCTACAACACACCACCTGCACATATTCAATGCTTTTTGATGTCTACCTGCCCCTATCAATGGCTTGGATGCCTTGCCAACCCCTTTAATGCTTGGGATAGGAAGTCATGCACCTAGAGCTACAACAACATGTAGCAGAGTGAGCTCTATGTGCGAAACTGAACTTACTGTTATGCAAAAACTCCCTTTGATGATCTTGTTTTCAATGGACTATGTAACAAACCCTTACAACTCACAAGGATGAATGAAACACTCACACATTCAGAAAAATAAGCAAGCACACAAAGAACACAAAATTTTATAGAGGTTCGGCTATGCCTACGTCCTCTTGGTGATCCCTTTAATAAAATTTACTAATGAAAGAATAAGTTACAACCTTGGTTTACAAAGAAACCCCTTTGGAACTCTATTCTCTCCCCAAGCTCTCTTTTCTCTCCCACCCTCTTTGCTCTCTCCCTCCTCTGGTTGTATTCTCTGCACTTCCTACTTAAATAGACAAGTAGGGAGGTTCCCTTTAGCTGCCACCTCATCTTGCTAGCCACCCTCATCAATGCCCTTGGGATGGGAAGCCTCCACATTAATGCCTTGTCTGCTACAACACACCAACTGCACATATTCAATGCTTTTTGATGTCTAGCTGCCCCTATCAATGGCTTGGATGCCTTGCCAACCCTTTTAATGCTTGGGATAGGAAGTCATGCACCTAGAGCTACAACAACATGCAGGAAGTCACACCTAAAGCTATTACAAATCAGTTTCCCCCTTCCCAAACTAATTCATAACCCCTAAAACAGCTCACAAGCTTCCCAACAAACTCATTGACATTGGGGTTACAAAATTGTTTGGAATGGGAACTAAAAACACGTGGGAAACCAAGCCTAAAAGTGTGGAAAAATTGCCGGCACGAAGGAACCGATCGATCACTTCTCCCAGGTGATCGATCGCTTGCAAGTCTGTGAGCCAAACTAGCTCACTGCCAAAATGCAATCGATCGCTTTGAAGAAGAGATCGATTGCTTTTGCACAGCAAGCTAGTTTTCTGTTACTCTGCACCACTCTTGCTCCAGCTACTACGCACCAAATTCCATCTTCTTGGCATAATTTGGCGAGCCAATTTCCAACACTTACCAGGACAGGAAAGAAATGCCACAATTTGTGTGATTCTCTAGGAACTTTCGGATCGTAAAATGGAGGTCGTGGGCCCCGCAGGCCCGGTTGACCAAGTTTGGGCAGTTTGACCCTCGGTTGACCGTGAGTCTTCCGAGGTAGTTTCACTCTTCAAAAAGTACTAGAACGACCCCTTTGGATGAGTCTTGACCGTCATTCGATTTATGTGGGTCTATGAGTTTATTTTTATGGTTTTGTGATGGAAATCTTATGCTTTTGAATTTAATAGTTTATTTAAATTATGTTTATATTTAATAGTTGAATTCTTTATTTTTGGTAAAGTAGTTGCAATATATGTGGGTTTGACATATTCGAGTGTCTTGAGCTTATATATAATAGTTGAGAAAGTACTATCTTTGTTGATTATGTGTAGGGTACTTGGAATGTTAGTTGAGTGCTATTAGCACTACCTTAGGTACCTCCCGGTTATGGGTTTTATGCTTGAGAGTTTATTTGTCTACTATGAATAGGTATTTTGTTCGGTAGCCTACGCCCTAGATAGGGTATGGATGACCTTTAAACCCGTCCAGGTCCCTCGGAGTTAGTCCAGGCCCTTCGGAGTTTGTTTTGCCCAGGGCCTTCGGAGTTTGTTCAGGCCCTTCGGAGTTTGTTTTGCCTTTGATGTCTTCCTAATACGAGGCCTTGGGAAGAAATTGATAATGTTTCAATGTGTTTTTGTCGAATTTGGAATTGTGATAGATCTGAAATGTATAGTGGGTTCTGTTGTAAATAATTGTCTATTATCGGAGTTGTGACCGTTAACATAAGAACTACGTGTGGCTTGATCCCTTGTCCAAGGGTACGTAGGCAGCCTGGGTCTCACCTAGGTGCAGCTGCGAAATATTACTGGGTTTAAAAGGTTTGATCGATTCTGGGTATGTGTTTGGATTCTGATGTGGTTATTGAATTTGAACCCTATTGATGTTTTCGATGGTATTCGTAAAGTTGTTTGAAATATTCAGTTTCATTGTTTATGTAGTTCTCGACTTAAGAGCATTACTGGTTTTGTTTCGAATTATTAGAAGGCGGAGGTTTGTTATGTGATCGCATGTTGTTAACTTGTGCATGTTGCTAGTTGGGTTATAAACTGTGATAAATTTTCAAGTACCAAATTTGGGAAAGGTTAAATTTACAGGGGAGACTCTGCTGAATTTTCGGCAGAAAGTCTTGGTTCTTAGTAAGTGGGCCTGGCATCAGTGTGATGCCGGAATCTCCACAGGATTCATCTCGGGTTTCGAGGAATTCGGGGCGGGTCCTATCATGGACATACCACTTGGTTATAGGTTGTCTAATAGCAGTGGGAAGGTGTGTAGGCTTCGAAAGGCCATTTATGGATTGAAGCAGTCTCTGCGAGCATGGCTTAGGAGGCTCACTAAACCAATGAAGAAGTATGGATATCGTCAAGGTAACTCATATCATACCCTATTTATCAAACGTAGGGATGGTAAGATTACTTTGCTGATAATCTATGCCAATGATATGGTAGTTACTGGTGATGATGCTATTGAAATGGATAAATTGCAGAAGTGCTTAGCCTCAAAGTTTAAGATGAAGGACTTGGGAGCTTCGAAGTATTTTCTGGGAATTGAAGTAACTCGCTCGCTACTACTATTTGTCTATCTCAAAGGAAGTATGTTCTAGACATATTGACAAAAACTGGTATGTTAGGGTGTGCACCAGTCAAAACCCCTAGTGTGCAGAATCCTCACCTAGCAATCTATCCTGATCAAGTGCCAACCAACAAAGAGACATATCAGAGATTAGTGGGAAGACTAATTTATCTTTCGCATACAAAACCAAATATCACATATGCAGTTAGTGTTGTTAGCCAATTCATGCATTCTCCTAGCGAGGATCACTTAGTAGCAGTTATGAGGATTTTTGAGCTATTTGAAGAAAGCTCCAGGCCGAGGCTTGATATACAGAGAACTGGGACATTTGGATGTCAACGTTTATACAAATGCAGATTGGGCAAGCAATATAACAGATAGACATTCTACATCAGGTTACTTCACTTTCATTGGGGGTAATTTGGTTACATGGCGGAGTAAGAAGTAGAATTTAGTGGCTAGATCTTCAGCTAAAGCAAAATACAGGGGCATAGCATAGAGAGTTTATGAGCTTCTTTGGCTAAGGATACTCATGTTCGAAATTGGTTTTCCACCAAAGAAAGTCATGGAGCTTTAGTTTGACAACCAAGCTACGAGAGAGATAGCAAATAATCCAATTCAACATGACAGAAATAAGCATGTTGAAGTGGATAGGCATTATATCAAGAAGAAGCTAGTAGATAAGCTAATCAATATACCTCTTGTAAAGTTAGAAGAACAGCTGTCAAATGTCTTAACGCATGCGGTGTTAGCAAAGGTTTTTCATCACTCACTTGACTAGTTGGGGATAGGAGATATCTAATCACTAACTTGAAGGGGAGTATTGGCGTGAGCCATAATTCAGGGATCCTGTGATCCCTGATTTCTTGGTGTAATCCATGTTACCTAATTAGAATTATTACTTAGTTAGGATTCCTTGTAATTAGCTAATTACTTTTCCTTGTAAGAAAAGTCAACTTGTACTTGTATATATATCCTCCTCTTGGAGAAATATAATATCAATCACAATTATTAAATCATGTGTTTAGTTTGAGTGTTTAGCCGTTGTTCCTTTTGGGGGAGAGATTAAGACGTAGAGCATAGCATGGCTGAGACAGTTGTTTCGTTTGCGCTCAAAAGGGTCGGAGACTTCACCACTCAGGAAGCCAAGTTCTTGGAGTCAGCCATCAAGTTGAGGTTGCACAAACTGAACTGCAATTGATGCAAGGATTCCTACAAGTGACACATGAGAGATTGGAGGTACATCTTCAATCCAATTGCATGAGAAACAACGACTACTGAGGAAAAGTTATTCTCATGTTATTGAGCGTGATGTTGTTGGGTTAGACACCAATGTTGAAAATTTCGTTTTGTATTTAATGAAAGATGAAAATCATTATCGCGTTGTGTCTATTTGTGGTATATGTACGGGTGTTTTAGGGAAGACCACCACCCTTGCAGAAAGAGATGTCGAAATAAGCTGGGAAAAAGGCACATACATTACAATATTGTTCCTCATATACAAATACAAAATAAAATTTGATGTAGCACCAAATGATGTTGATAATGATAAATTTAAGTCATAATTATACGATGACGAGATATGTGTGTGGTGTAGGATTAGTTTTTTAGAACCTTTGGAGGGGTCAAAGCCTCTAGATTTGAGCTCAGCATGTTCTTGGCAGAGGGCACACGGGTCACAGCAGAAATGAACACAACAATCACAACAAGGCTCCTCTGGCAGACCAAATTTTTGGCGCAATTTCTCTCTGTACATGCATGAGTAGACCCAATGGCACTGAATCGTGAACAACAACGCGTACACTACACTATGGGTAACGCAAGCTAAAATTACAAAATCCAACCGCCAATTAGTAACGCAACATTGACCTAATCGTCTTAATAATTAAAGCCAGGTGCAGCAGACGCATGGAGAAATTAACTATTTCATATACAATAGCAATCGTATACATCGATCATTCTCTCACATTAAGTGATCATATGTACAATGGTTTTAAGGGAAAAAATAAATTCGCCATGTTTATAGATTTGGGAAATCTTTTTGGTCTTGATACTTACAACTTCGTCCTTCGTCGACAGTTTCCGCGATTTGGCCAAAGGTGATGCATGTGAGAAAGCATGAAATGCAACCTACACCACAAGATCAATTTCACCAATTGCTTGGTTGAGTAGATGTATATATGTACAAATTTATAAAAGAAGTGCTAAAAAATGTTACTGTTGGTATTTTGGAATGAAAAATTAACTTGTCAGGTAACTATAATAGCCAAAGTGAATATTGCCCGGAGAGAGAATTTATATCTTACATGTAGTAACATCTTCTCCACAGTTACAAAGACCACCCGGCCATTTAGACTGCTGAGGGCGATGGCCATATTCAACGTTCATGCTTTCACAATGCAAACAAATTAATTTTCTTTTCAAATGCAATGCAGAACAAACCCAAGAAAAAATGGTAAGTGCTGGTGGTTACGAGGTTCCTAAGATTTTCTATTTATACACCCCCACCCCCACCCCCACTTCCAACAACATTCGAAGAGACAACGTCTTTGGGCAGTTCGCATGTGACATTGATTAAATTATATATGCTTCTTCTCGTGGAAGAGCAGACCATGTTATTATTAATGAAGACTTTGTCATCATCTTTTTGTTTTATCTTCGTGAAAATTAATGTTATGTTGACCCATTACTGACAGCCAGGATATCCTCTAACAAAAGACACTGGCAAGGTCCGTATGGATAACAAAAATGAAAAGGAAAAAATTCCTTAACGATAAAACAAATCATCAACATCAACAACGGGAATATGCTAATTAAGTGTTTGAGCAATTGAATGACAACAAGAATATGTCAACACGGATACGTTTGATGCTATCCATATACCTATTTAAATAAGATGTTGGATTACATTATTGATCACACGTATTGAGGCAGAGTTTGAATTGACACATATCTCTATAATTCGACGCATATAATTTACAACTAATTCTTTTCTTGGCTTTGCCATTTGGTTCCTAGGATTGTGTTGAGCCATAGACATTTTTACTTTTTCTTCTATGAGTTCAAATTTCATGGAAATAATTGTTAAATCAAAACCAATAAATATGGTCGGGTTTGTTTGGTCGAGGTGTACAAAAGCAAAAGCTCGATCCACATGGGTAGTAGGTGGACACTTGTCAAAAAATTAGAAAGGAGACATGATGAAGGGACATTCTAAATTGGGTGGCCCATGACCTATACCCATGTGAGTCATCCAAATGGGTCAAACTCATTCTCATCCATGGTGGCCAACTTTCCTTGCTTATTGAACCTCTAAAACTAATTTTAGGCCTAATACAATTTTTGAGCCTTGATTAATTAATTAATCTTTATTAAGTAATTAATCCTTTCTCATCATCTCCTAATTAATTTTCATATCTCACATTTGTAGGTGTGTGATATTAAGTTCTAATCAGCAAGGCAATAGGCGATTCAGACTCTTCTGTAATCGATTGTGAATTAAAACCACTTTTTAATTCTTCCTATTATGAGGACCCAGTTATGACATGTCCTAATTAAGGGCTTCCACAAACCGTGACAGACGTCTAGCAACATGTTACGGTTACCTAAGCCAATATAAAATAAGGTGGATAACTTATTCAGTTGAAATTACAATGTAATACGGTCCTTCTTAACTCAATGCTCTTGGTCACATTATTAGGGCACAGAAAAAAATGTCAAGCCCCTAATGTGAAATTCAATCTTATATGACTCATAGAATTATGATTAGAATCGCCATTCTCAGTCATACTATTGCTTCAGATGAAGACACACGAATCATATCGTCAGAGCATTCTCCCTCTTTACAAAAGGTCAAGATCCCTTGTTGTAACTCACCTACCTCAATGGATTGATCATGAACCCTAAGTTTCACACATGGCCACTAAAATCTCAAGGCCATACGAGAAAGGAATTTCATATGGACTAGACTACGCATATTTTATTGAAAGATAGTGAGGGCCTCATTTTAAGTTTAACACATGGCCACTAAAATCTCAAGGTCGGACGGGAAAGGAATTTCATATGGAAATACATCGAAAGAAAATATTTGAGTTGTTGATGTTGGCTCACCTTAAAGATGCGAAAGGAACAGAGGAAACAATCAGTCAAAGAGCTGCAGAAGAGTTGACTGGGTTCTGGTGTTCGAGTGGAATCTATAGGACCTCGAGCGGCAAAATGGTGGTTTTTTGCTTAGGCACTAGAGCTTGAGAGGCAGAGCAAGAATTCACGTTCTGACCCAGGCCCTCGAGCGGGAGGCGCGAATCCAGCAAGGATCCCTGGCGAATTAGGATATATTTCTTCCTAGTTTTGGGGTCCTTTAAGTTTCATATTCCTTGTATAATTGTACTAAAGCCCTATGATATATAAATAGGCACTTTAGCCCTAGGTTTTGATAACGTGTGATAGTTGTGTAGTCCATCAACGACAAGATCTTGGAGTGTTTTTGCACAATAAGTGGTATCAGAGCCCCAGTTGCGGTGGGTATAGTTTATGCCCAAGTGCTCTTATAACTTTAAGAGCATCGGTGTGTTGACGATGGCAAGCGATAAGGAGGGAGGAGAAAGCTCCTAGACGAAATCACCACATGCATCGAGTATGAAGGTGGAGTTGAAGTCTTTCACCGACAAGGAAAACTTCACACTTTGGAAAAGAAGGATGAAGCATGTCCTTAAGCAGCAAGGTCTTGGCATTCAAGGAAAAGAAGCTGGCAACCATGACAGATGTGAATTGGGAGGACCTAGACGAGCTTGCTAGAAGATCCATTGAATAACATCTAACTGACGATGTGTTGTGTAATGCTATGGAAGACACCGCGAAGCAGACATGGGAGAAACTCAAAGAAATGTTTGCAACAAAATCGCTGTCCAACTAGCTCTTCTTGAAGGAGAAGCTTCACTCTCTAAAGATGGAGGAGGGTGAAAGCATGATGGAGCACGTGAGCACTTTTAATAGGTGTATTGCTCACTTGCAGAAGATGAATGAGGTTTATAAGTCGGAAAACAAGGCTGTAATGTTCTTCACATGCCTACCACCGTCTTATAAAGACTTTCGCACTACGCTTATGCTCGGGAAGGGAACCTTGTAATATGAAGAGGTCATGCAAGACATCCTGACGCATGACATAATGGTTCAATGTCCCAGAGGTGTCTCTCAAGGTGAAAGTGTTGTAGCAATGTCAGGAGAGAGAGGTCGATCGAGGAAGATAAAAATCCAAGGCAAAAGATAGTTGCTTTGAGTGTAGGTCAAAACATAATTGGAAGAAGAATTGTCCTACATGAAGAGAGAAAAGAAACAAAAGGAAGAAGACGGATGAAGCCTGAGTATATATATATATATATTTATATATATCAGTCCCCTTCTATTGAGGGATCCCTTAAATAATTTTATTTAAGGGACACATTTTAGGGTCCCCTACGAATTTTTTTTCAACGATTCAAACCGTTTTGATATCCAATTGTGTCCTACAAAATCAATGAACACGGTGCTTCAAGAAAATACTAAAATTTCAATACTTTAATGGAGTGGTCAAATGATATCGGATTCAAGTGATTTTTTGTAGAGATGATCTTTGAATGAGTATCTACAAAATAGACGGTTTGGATTAGTGAAATACAATACGAAGTGGGCCCTACAAGGTGTCCCTCAAATAACTTATTTGAGGGATTCCTCAACTGAAGCTCCCTGCATATATATATATATATATATATATATATATATATATATATATATATATATATATATATATATATATATGTGTGTGTGTGTGTGTGTGTGTGTGTGTGTGTGTTTGATTTTTTCATTCCCAAAATCTACAGCCCAGGATATCCCTAGGATTAGTTCCGCTCATGATGGCAATAAGATGTTGGCTATGCCAATGCGGGATTACCACAGTGGTTGGGCTACTGCAATTGAATATTCAACTATGCAAAGAAAGAGATTTTTGGAGACTAGAAGCAATAAATAGCAGGCTGGTGGGAAAGAGGGAACACCAATATAGACTAAAAACTTTCCGTTTGAATATTGTAAAGAATAAGTGATAGGTTAAATCTTATAAGTATTCATTCTACATAGAATAAGCGACAAGGCATGTCACAGTTGTGTTAGGATGAAAGAATTATTTAACAAAGAAGATTTTTTTTTTGGGTCCCATATTTAACAAAGAAGTTAAGCTTGCATTAATTGGATGATAAGTTGCATTCTTCGGGGAAATTATTGGAGACGACTGACTTAGTCGTTAAACGTACAATACTTGAGGTGGTTAGGAAACAACAAAGCTAAGTTATTGTTTGGTGGCTGGAATTCATACATAGACGAAAGAGTGCAGAGAAGATTTCACCGATCAATCTGAAAATTGAATCTAGAGGTTAAGAAGGAGCGTATCGCATGGCTGAGGCAGTTGTTTCGTTTGTGCTCGAAAGGGTCGGAGACTTCGCCACTCAGGAAGCCAAGTTCTTGTCTGGAGTGAGCCATCAAGTTGAGGTTGCACAAACTAAGCTACAATTGATGCAAGGCTTCCTCAAAGATGTAGATGCAAGACAAGGACAAGATGCGATAGTACAAGTTTGGGTTGCCAAAACTAGAGATGCTGCTTATGATTTGGAAGATGTTATTGACACTTATGGCTTGAAAGTGGCTTCCAATTTGAACAATGTTGGCATAATTATATATGAGTGGTGATTTCCCCACTCCAATGGTGATGTTTTAAATGGTTACATTGTTGTGAAGGATATGTGAAAGGCATAATTGTATCATGTCATGGAAATTAGCTGGAATTGTTGGGTTGAGAAAATAATGATGGAAAAGAAGGTAATGGAAATGACCTTTTGTGTAGTTGAGTCTAACTCTTGGCAGGTACTAGATCTCAGGGATCCCACAGTGCACATTATTTTTATTGGGTGATACGGGACTAGCAACAGGGAGTTAGACAAGATGACTAACAAAAAGGGATTTATGGGATGATTGAGATGGGGGTTAGTTCATATAAATGGGCATTCGGGACCAAGTGGTATAAGCATGGTATGGGACGTGCAGGTCTGCTTGTCCAGTTATATGAATTAACGGGAGTAGATGAAGAGCATTCATGCATTATTATTAATAATGTGATATTTGGCTGTGTGATTGTATGTGACTTAATTTAGTTATATCAATTTACCGTGAAAAGGTTTATGTCCCTACTGAGCTGTGGTTTCGCTCACCCCTAACAGATTTTGCAAGTATTGAATCTGAAATCTAGGACTTGTGATGATTGTGGCATGTCTATAGGGTGTATTGTGTACATAGCTTCTGGTTGAATAATGAGCTACTCTTTTAGTGAACTCTTGAGTAGTTCTAACTTGTAAAATAAATGTAAAAATGTAAGATTTCGGATGTTGTTGTTTCTATTGAATATTCTATGTGAAATATTTATTTATTTATTTAAATGTTCTTCACATTTTAGTTATAGCTTTTATTAAATTCTATAATTAAGGTGTGAATCATGTCTTAATCCAAGATTATGTAAATCCGTGGATTGGGGTGTGACAACTTTGGCAGACAAAGGCCTATTAACAATATATTTTTTTTGTTTAATTACTCAGTTTCAGGAATAAATGGTTAGTTTGTATTCTTTATGTTTGAAGATTAATAATGTTGACAAGTGTGTGCTTAAGAGACGATGTCTTTCTGTCATGCCCCGGATTCAGGGTATGGTGGAAAAAAAAAACCCCTCACCCTGTGCATGAGGAAATTAAAGAAAGGCCAAAATAGGGTTTAAAATGAACTTCTTTTATAAAAATAGCTCCAAAATCATACAAGAGTACAAGAAATCAATAAAGTTCTATCACTCTTATCTAATTCAACCTCGGCTCACCTACCACCCGTCTTTTGGGTTTTACAACTGCAAGGTCTATAAAGGGGTGAGCAAAACCACAGCTCAATAGGGACATAAACCTTTCCACAGTAAATTGATATAACTAAATTAAGTGACGTGCAATTACATAACAAATAAAAGATAATAATGCATGAATGAGTTTTGATTCTACCCAACCCGTTAATCTATATAATAGGGCAAGCAAATTTGCATGTCCCATACCATGCATTTTACCACTGTAATTCTGAATGCTCCATTATATAAACTAACACCTCATCTCAATCATCCCATAATTCCTCTTTTGCTAGTCGTTTTGTCTAAGTCATGGATCTCCAAGCCCAAATCACCCAATCAACAATTATACCACCAATATCCTAATCTATTGTGTACACGGGCTCACTTGAACTTGGTCCCTGCAATGGTCAGACTCAACAACACAAAAGATCCTTCCCATTACCCTCTTTTCCATAATTTCTTTTTTAATCCGAGAATTCTAACCATCACCGATAACATATGAACATGTCAATACTAATAAAATAATATAATGATAATTAATAACATGTAAACACCCAATATCAAGAACATTAATCAATTTATAATATCAAGTATAATATAGTTCTCATGAAATTTAATTAAATCAATTTTATAAAAGCTCCCCCCAAAACCCCCAATCTCGATTCCAAAGCATAACTCCAAATTAGTAAAACAAAGCAAGGCTCTCTATTCCTCCAATATCATATTTCCTTGCATCTCTCTTTCACTTTGTCTTTCCCACATTTCTTTTCATCTCTCTCTCTTAAAGAACTATCAAAGAATATGAACGTAAGGCTGCCAGCTATAAGCAGGAGATGACAATTGACAACTCACTAGGTAACAAAAAAAACCTCTACCATATAAATTTATTGGTTTTTATTTAACAATTATTACCCTGATCAATTTGAACTCGTAGAAGAAAAGGTAACAATGTCCATGGCACAATCCAATCCACTCGCATAAGTTTTGGGTATATTTCCTTCAAAAAAAAGTGAAACAATTTGACAATACATGCTTTGCACGTTGTAGAGCTTAAAGATATCACGACATCGACATGCATGTTTGCGTTGCGAAATAAGGGCCGCCTATAATATTGCGTTCTAGCTGTAAGTGGATATAAGGACCACCTTTGTCATCTAGGGTTTCGTCTAGTACTAGTATATACGGATTCTTTGTAAAGTGGATATAAACCGTTTGTATTGATTCTTTGTAAGTCTATATAAACCATTTGTATTGATTCTTTATCAAGCAAGGCACTTCTACATTTTTCGAGAACATTTCATTCTCCGACAGTCTCTCTTTCTCTCTTACATCTCCTCTTACATAACCGAAACTTTTCCATTTCCGGCAATCTTTTTTTTTGGTCGAATTCTAATCTCATAAAAGAAAACCATGAACGTTGATTATGGTGGTCGCCCTCAGCAGTGGTCGGGTGGTCTTTGTAACTGTGGAGAAAATATTTGTACATGTAAGATATAAATTCTCTGGCCGGCCAAAATTCACTTTGTCTATTGTAGTTAACTGACAAGTTAAATTTATACCAAGTAACATTTTTTAGCACTTCTTTTATAAATTTATACATCTACTCAACCAACCCAATGGGTGAAATTGATCTTGTGGTGTAGGTTGCATCACTTGCTTTCTCCCTTGCATCACGTTCGGCCGAATCGCAGAAATCGTCGACGAAGGACAAAACTGTAAGTGTCAAGACCAAAAAGATTTCCCAAATATATAAACATGGCGAATTTATTATTTTTCCCTTAAAGTGGTTGTATATATAACTGATATCTCATATTTAGTTCTCTAGTAATAATAACGTGATCACTTAGTGTGAGAGAACGGTTGCGATGCATAGATTGTTGTATATGGAAAAGTTAATTTCTCCTTGGACCGACTGCGCCTGACTTTAATTATTGAGATGATTAGGTCAATGGTGTGTTACTAACGGTTGGATTTTGTAATTTTAGCTTGCCTTTCCCATAGCCTAGTGTACGGGTTGTTGTTCACGATTAATTTCCAGTGGGTCTACTCATGCATGTATAGAAAGAGATTGCGCCAAAAATTTGGTCTGCCGGAGGAGCCTTGTGGTGATTGTTGTGTTCATTTCTTCTGTGGACACTGTGCTCTCTGCCAAGAACATGCTGAGCTCAAATCTAGAGGCTTCGACCCCTCCAAAGGTTTTAAACTAATCCTATATATGTCGTCATCGTATAGTTATGACGTTAAATTTATCATTATTTACATCATTTGGTGATACATCAATTTTTATATTTTATATGTTTTTATGATGTAGGTTGGATTGGGCCACCAACTGCTGCTCCACAGCCTCCTTCCATGTTCAAATGATCTCGCCAATATGCTTGGCAGACAATTAATGTCGTGTTTGTCTTCTCCATGTCTTTTTTGTTTTTGTTTGATGGAATAATTTGCTTTGTTTTGTATGAATATATATTCATACAACGTATTGTAATGAATGTGCCGTTGTTTGTTTTGTGTTGTATGAATATATATTCATCCAACGTATTGTAATGAATGTGCCGTTGTTTCGTTTGTGTTCTGATACATTTCACATCAACTGGATTAAGGAGTAAAAAAGTATTAGTATAACTTGTTAACGTGATCAACTACAAAGAAAATCCTATAGCTTATGGAATTGTTCACATGACATTGACAAGGGAGATCTTAGGTGTATGTTAACAAGCCTTCAATATTGTTTCAAAATCCCAAGCAGTTGGCTTTTAAATTAAGCCTCTCACTCATAACTCACGCACCTATGAGCTCTCAAACTGAAGAAAATAGAGCAAAACAGGGGAGGCAATATTGTGCCCTCAGTGCTTGTGCTTCACCAGCATGGCCTTCAAGTGCCACACAAATCTTTTTCTAGTGAACGAAATTAAGCATTTGATACCCAAAACCCATTTCACTAAGACATGCGAATCAAACGAGACAAAAATAAGAAAGAAAAATTAAGAATTACCTTTTCATTGCATTGGTTGGTGGGTCGTAGGGTTCTCCAATTACAACGGAAGGTACATGTTGAATTTTACAGAAATCCTCTCCATCTTCCTAAATCCTACTATGGAGTTCTCTAGGCATCCCGAAAATGGTTAATTCCTTGAGATTAGTAAGATATGCCACCCCATCTGGAAAGCGTCGTCAATCCATTGCAAAACCATATTCGCAATCGCCAGAGACTAGGCATGGCTCCTTCCTCTACTCACCACTCTGTTATTTCGTCCATACGAAAAACGGTAAGAAATTGAAGACAAGGAAAGCCTCCTTTGTAGAAAACCAGTATCTTTGTATTCTCCTCAAAAACTTCACTTATAAGAGCAGAGTTGTTAGGTTTGGCTGCTTCTCTAGTATTCCCAATTGGTCATCCTTGAGACTACAGCTACAAAATTCTAACTTGGTGAGGTGGTTATTCTAAATACATCAATAATATAATATAGGGCAAGTGAAGTGGTTATTCTACAAAGGCATAGCAACCATAAAGACATCGTTGCTTATGAAGTTATGATACAAATCAACTACAACATTTATGAAAATACCGATGCTAAACTAATTATAGACATCGGAAAATAAAAAGTAAGTAAAGTGGTTCTTGTGAAAAGGCATTAGTGGTATATAAAGAACTGATGTTGTCATCAAAGACATCAGAATTCAACATAATTTGGACAAAAGTCAACAATTGAAGCTCATTAAGGCATCAATTTGGTTGAAGAAACCGATGTTGTTTTTGTAAAAGGCATTGGGTTTTCCTCAATGCCTTTTATACCCCCCTTTAGCATCACTTACGAGGCATCTGTATGTGATAGTAAAAGGCATTGGTGAATCGATGCCTATTAGCCTTTATATGGTAGTGCCTGTCAAGAACATTCTCCGCTCAAATCTAGAGTGGCTTCGACCCCTCAAGAGGTTCTAATCTAAACCCTATATTAGCACAATCATCAAGTTATTATGTGCCTTAATTATCAATTTTATATCATTATCATCAACATCATTTGGTCCTAATCACAGTTAACGCTTTTATTTTGTTTTTGTATGTAAAAATTAGGTTGGATTGGGGCACCAACCTCTGCTCCACAGGTGCCTCCACCCATGCACAAGTGACCTTGAATATGCTTTTGTGAAACCCCGTATTTTTAAATATATATATTATATTTTGGGAAATTAAAAATTTTGTTACATATTTAGTTTATAACATATGCAGTTAAATCCATATATATAAAATTATACGTGTTATATTTTCAGAAAATTTTCTTATTAATTATTTAAAATAGTAATATTATAATAAGTATATGTTTTGATTTAGACAGCTTTATCTCGTTGTTACTGTACTTGAATGGCTATAAGTTCAATAGTCTAGTTGTTATCTAAATCTTTTTACAAACACACTTTAGATTCACAAGTGTCATTATACCTAGGTGACTAAGCTCTATTTTAGCATGAGGTGTTGGCAATCTAGTAATAGTTATTCTAATCTTGGAGCCCAAGATTCTCACGTGGTCATACCTCCCCACCATTTAGAAGTAATTGATTCTTCCCTGAACCTTTTTCCTTTGTTTTTCAAAGTATCTAACCTTGCATGAAAGTTCATGCAAAGAGAAAGAAAAACATAGAGAGAGAGAGTAGTGATAAAATTCTCAGGAGGAGTTAGGGCCGTACATAGCTTATGGGTGTTTTTCTTAACTTGGAATTAGCTTCGAAAATGAGGTAGGGGTTTCTTGGGGACATTTTACAGAGATTAATTTAATTAAATTTCATGAGCATTATATTATGCATGGTATTACAATTTGGTTGACGTTTCTTGTATTGAGTATTTACATATTCTTAAATATTTGAACAATGTTGGCATAATTATATATACATTGGTGATGTTTTAAATGGTTACATTAATGTTGTGAAGGATATGTGAAAGGCATAATTGTATCATGTCATGGAAATTGGCTGAAATTGTTGGGTTGAGAAAATAATGATGGAAAAGAGGGTAATGGAAATGATCTTTTGTGTAGTTGAGTCTAACTCTTGGCAGGTACTAGATCTCAGGGATCTCACAATGCACATGATTTTTATTGGGTAATACAGGACTGGCGACAGGGAGTTAGACAAGATGGGGATTTATGGGATGATTCAGATGGGGGTTAGTTCATATAAATGGGCATTCGAGACCAAGTGGTATAAGCATGGTATGGGACGTGTAGGTTTGCTTGTCCAGTTATATGAATTAATGAGAGTATATGAAGAGCATTCATACATTATTATTAATAATGTGATATTTGGTTGTATGATTGTATGTCACTTAAAAGGTTTATGTTCCTACTGAGCTGTGGTTTCGCTCACCCCTTAACAGATTTTGCAGGTACTAAACCTGAAATCTAGGACTTGTGATGATTGTGGCATGTCTATATGGTGTATTGTGTACATAGCTTGTGGTTGAATAATGAGCTACTCTTTTAGTGAACTCTTGAGTAGTTCTAACTTGTAAAATAAATGTAAAAATCTAAGATTTCGGATGTTGTCATTTTCGCTGAATATTCTATGTGAAATATTTATTTGTTTATCTAAATGTTCTTCAGATTTTAGTTATAGCTTTTATTAAATTCTATAATTAAGGCGTGAATCACATTTTAATCCAAGATTACATAAATTCGTGGATTGGGGTGTGACAACTTTGGTAGACATAGGCTTGTTAACAATATTTTTTTGTTTGTTTAATTACTCAGTTTCAGGAATATAATAAATGGTTAATTTGTATTCTTTATGTTTGAAGATTAATAATGTTGACAAGTGTGTGCTTAAGAGACGGTGTCTTCCTTCCTGTCACACCCCGGACCCGGGGTACGCGTGGTGGAAAAAAAATATTTTAAAAAAAATCCCAAAATAAGGTTTAAAATAAACTTCTCTTCTAAAAATAGCTCCAAAATCATACAAGAGTACAAGATAAATAAAGTTCTATCACTCTTATCTAATTCAACCTCGGTTGCCCTACCACCCGAGTTTTGGGTTTTTACAACTGCAAGGTCTACAAAAGGGTGAGCAAAACCACAGCTCAGTAGGGACATAAAGCTTTCCATATTACATTGATATTACTAAATTAAGTGACATGCAATCACATAACAAATCAAAGTTAAGAATGCATGAATGAGATTCGATTCTACCCAACTCGTTAATTTATATTATAGGGCAATCAAATCTGCATAGCCCATACTATGGATTTTACCACTGTAATTATGAATGTCCTATTATATATAAACTAACACCCCATCTTAATCATCTCATAATTTCCCTTTTGCTAGTTGTCTTGTCTAAGCCATTGATCTCCAAGCCCAAATCACCCAATTGACAATTATACCACCAATATCCTAATATACTATGCACACGAGAGCTCACCTAAACTCGGTCCCTACAATGATCAGACTCAAATACACAAAAGATCATTCGCATTACCCTCTTTTTCATAATTTCTTTTTTAATCAGAAAATTCCAACCATCGCCGATAACATATGAACATGTCAATATATAATAAAATAATATAATAATAATTAACAACATATAAACACCCAATATCAAGAACATTAATCAATTTATAATATCAAGTATAATATAGTTCTCACGAAATTTAATTAAATCAATTTTTATAAAAGCTCCCCCAAAAACCCCAAACCTCAATTCCAAAGCATAACTCCAAATTAGTAAAACACAAGCAAAGCTCTCTATCTCATCCAATATCATATTTCCTTGCATATCTCTCTTTCACTTTGTCTTTCCCACCTTTCTTTTCCTCTCTCTCTCTTAAAGAAGTATCAAAGAATATGAACGTAAGGCTGCCAGCTATAAGCAGGAGATGACAATTGACAACTCACTAGATGATAGTGCTTCTAGGTTGAAGTAAAGTGACGTGTCCAACAATAGTATGATGAAATTGATTAGTTTTGCATGCAGGAGGTGATAAGTCTTTCCCAAAATATTTAATATATAAGTATAGCATAAGAGAAAGACATATTTAATTTCCCAAAATATATATATTAAAAATACAGGCTTCACACTTCCATCATTATATTTAAGTTTTTGGAGTCATTATATAAATGTTCATTATTACCAAACAATTGTATGCTTCCAATCCCATGTGGATCGAGCTTTTGCTTTTGTACACCTCGACCATGTAAATTTATTGGTTTTTATTTAACAATTATTACCCTGAAATTTGAACTCGTAGAAGCAAAAGTACCAATGTCCTTGTCAGTGTCTTTTCTTAGAGGGTTGTCCCGCATAAATTTTGCGTATATTTCTTTTTTTTTTTTAAATGAAACAATTTCACAACATGCTCTGCGTTGCGAAATTTTCTCTAAATTTCATATTGACAACACGCATTAAGGGAACGTTAGTGTACTACAATGTGCACTTGGTGCATGTTTTCAAAAGCTATTTTTCTTGTAGTGTACTACAATGTGTACTTGTAGAAAATAAAAAAAGTTATTTTCATTCTCATGGGAAACATTTTCATAAAAACAACTCACATATTATTATTTCAAATTGTATTACCATACATGTTTTCATTGTTTTTGTTTTCTGGAGATGTTTTTTAATTAATCTACTAGAGGCATTTCATTTCCTAAAAATGCAAATTTGTTTTTTTGTTTTCATTCTCTAAAAATATTCTAAGAAAACGTTCTCCAAAAACTTTACTGAACGGGCACTAAGTAAATCCTATGTTTCTCTTCCCACTCATTATCTCTAGCACCAACCCACCAAAACTATAGATGACAGGACCCGACCCAAATTCCACTTTGGAATCCGAGTGGAACCCTGTGCGTGTTCGACACCTGGCAAGTGCCGAGCACAAATGACTAAATTGCCCTTCTAGTCAACTTTCACTTTAAACTGGGGTTTGACTTCTGCCGAAAAAACTCAGTAGAGTCTCCCCTGCAATTAGACTAATCCCAAACTTACACCTGTCAGACATGCATATAAATATATACACCAACTGCCAGAATACAAAAATTTACATACTAACAGTTAAACAAGTGTTCTAAGGCAATATCAGAGCAACTATATGGAATAGGTTACAATTAAAACACAACTAAACAAAACCCTACATTGGCAAAGGATGTGGCGGAAGGTGACCTCGGCCCGGTGGTGGCGCACTGACACATGACTACTGTCTGGGGGCACAAAACATTAAAAAGGTGAGTGGACCAAAAACAAAGTTTAGAAAATAGTATAAGAACATACTAACCCCACTGTAAAAACTATTATAAAAACTAAAATCTCTTTTTATATATATAGTCGTACTGAAATCAATGCATTCATATCTATAAATATGTAATTAATCACATACTTGATCAAACATTAAATCATTGAAAGCATTGAAATCAACTTTTAATCTACCACCTAGGTGTACCCATTTATAATTCCGTCAATTCCTTTAGTTTCTGTCAATCCCTTATAATCCGTCAATTCCATATTATCCGTCAATTTCATCCTTGTGCCACCGGAGTGACACGTCCTAGCAGACCTCGGGAAACATAAGGTCACCCGAGCCGCAATCCTAGCACCACACGATTCGAGCGTCCCCGAGACTCGTGGGACTGTGTCAAGCATGCTGACCTACCCGAAGGCAACTAGATGTCCGTCGACATCAATAATACCGAAGGCAACTGGATGTCCGTAGACATCGTTATAACCGAAGGCAACATTTATTATACTGAAGGCAACCTTGGGTACCTATGGTGGTTTAGAATAAATATATATATACAAAATTCTGAAAAAGATTAAAGTTTATAAAACTACTTATAAAACTATTCCTTAAATCCTGCTGCCATTTAATCTGATAATGCCTCAGTTCTGACTTTTCAAATCCCTTTTTAATTGTTCCACTAGGCAGCACATAAATAAACAGAAATATTTAAATCTATCAAGTCATGCTAGGAAGCCGTATTCAGTAAAACTTATTCAAGATCAAATAATGAAAATAAAATGCATAAAACGTTTATAAAACAAATAGTCCACTCACAGATACTCTGAGCGAGCTGGACCCTTTGAAGGTCCCTCCTGCGAGTCACCTGGTGTCCGGGTGCCTTACTCGCTTGATTTGGGGGTCGGAGGAGAGAGAACGAAGGTTTTGAAATTTGGAGAAAAACCACCCAAAATCCGCGAATTTCCGGTGGCTGGAGCCGTCGACGGAGGCGAGAGGAAGGCCAGGGCTGGCTGCGGGTGCGACGTCGGTCAGAACTTGACCGGTCCGGTGGGCTATGGCGGTCGGTGGTGGTAGTTTGGAGGTGAGGTGGCAGGCTGGAGAAAAACCAGGGGAGGGGGTCGCGTGAGGAAGAAGAGAGAGTGAGGAGAGAGAAGGAAGAAACAGATTTTAAAAAAATCTGGTTTCAAAAATTACCTTTTTGCCCTTTTTACATATTTTGCTCGTAATTTCTTCATTACATGTCCGATTTGAGTCCACAACGTGTCTACGGACTCGTTTTGTCGTGTTTTACGCGATGGTATAAGTGGATTTCCCAAATTCTTTCCCGGTCAAAAGTCAACTTAAAACCTAATAAATTATTCCAAGGGTAGTTTAGTCTTTTTCCTTCTTAAAATATTAGTTAAATATTAATTAAGAATTGGGTTGTTACAATAGACATCGAATTTTATCGAGTAGAACCCATCAATTGTGTATTTTGAGGACATGTAACCACTACAAACCATTCAATCAAGAACTAAGTTCACAAGCAAAAGTATACTATATGTATGTATTGGTTCTTTTGTGATGTATACTTTCTATGTTGCAACCACTTTCTTGGTTTTTAAGAGCACAAAATAATTCATAAAAATTAATTACTATTTGATAAGTAATTTATGAAACAAATAATAACTAAGAGCTAATTAGTAATTTAATTAAAAAATATTAATTAATTAGCTATTCCAAAAAAAAAAAATTATCCCTATGAAAATTAAAGTCTGAAAAATATTAAAACATAATAATTACTATTTATTAAGTAATATAATTTTTAAATTTAATTAAAATATTTAATACTAATTGTTCACTAAAGAAATAATAATTAAAACATAATTACAAATAAAATTAATTAAAATAAAGCAAAGATATTATTTAATTACAAAAAAGAAAATAAAAAAACCTAAAGAAACTAATTTAATATTGCACAGAGCCGCCCAGGCCGCCTAGCCTAATTTTTCGAAAATATCCTTGTGATTCTTTATTTTATCGGCTTGATCTTGCCTCTTCTGTTGCCTGCGTCAATTTTGGTCAATCATGGAAAATTATCATTGATGTTGTCTGCCAAATAACAAATAGCATGCGAAGATCACCTGTTAGACCCTTTTGTTGAGAATTTCGTACTGGAAATCAAAGTCCACTTCGGGAAAATCCTCAAAATAATCTTGTTCTGGTCTATTCCTTTGTTGTTTTTACAAGGAAAACTATATCCTATTCAGAACAGAGAAAGAAAACCTGCAAGATAGATGGGCTAGAAAGAAAACAAAGAAAGGAAAACTATTTCTTTGTTCTTTTCGTCTTCAAAGATTTCTTGTAGAATTACAAGCCTTTTCTTCTCTGGGAATTTATATGATGATCAATTGGTTCTTGTGCATGAATTGCTTTTTGGATATTGGTTATAGATCACTGGTTTGCAAATGGTAGTTTATAACGATTATAAACTATAATGATCACCCCAGGCCAAACAAAATATGATAACCTCATTATTCCAAATGATAGAAATAGATGCTGATATTTGAAGATGAAAGTACATAATCAGTTAACATGAAATTGCTGACATCTTACTTTCTGAAGGTAAATATTATAGGTGTTCTTATATGTCTCAGTTGCAAGCAAAGATGGCTCCACTGTTTTTGTTTCTCTAGGCAGAAGATGTAGTCTCTTGTGCTACTGATGGTGAGGCTTCTACAATGCATGATCTGGATTTTTCTTCGTTGCGTTCCCAGTTAGGTCTTCTGGCTTCAGTAAGTGCTTAGAGTGTTAAGTCTATATCGAGCTCCTTGGACAGTGGATTGCTGCAGGCACCTGATGGTGACGGTGGATCAAGAGACTATGTGTGATTGATAGTGATACTGAGTCAGAAGTTGATGACATTGTTGGCAGCAACAGTGTTTCAACAGCTTTACCAGACGCCAGTGGGCAAGATGGTGCAGCTACTGAACCTTGGGATGATTCTTCAAAATCTAACGTTGCGGAGCTTGACACTTCAGTTTTCCTTTCTTTTGATTGGAGAGTACAGCGGTATTGTAGTTCTGTCTTGTTTCAAAATTCATTCAAATGGACAATTACTTGATCACTTCTTCGGTTGACTTCTATTGTTAACTTCTTCCGGTGTTCTGTGTGAATGTTTGCATATTTACTTCGAATTCTAAGGTGGGTGTCAAATTTGCTAAGTCATTTTTTAGAAATAAAGCATGATCGTATGATTGGTTCTATGGACTTTTAAAAAGCAATGGACTGACAGAAGACTTTTAAAAAATAAGGAAATTTATGAGAAAAATACTTTAGTTTCTATGGATTTTTATGCATAAATTATCTGGTTTTGGAGAGCATATTTATCTGGAATTGCCTCTTTTTTTTATTTTTTTATTTTTTTTTTATTTTAAGGGAAGGGAGGGTGTGTTATAGGCTGCAATTCTGTTCTTCTCTTGTTTGCTTTCCAGATAATTTTGTCATCATGCTTACAATTGAAGGTGGCATTACTATTTCCAGTCACTGATTGCTGTCATTTAACAGATTGATAGATGAAGGATAACTCATGGACGCTCTTGCACTTTCTGATCACTCACGTAATGGAGCTTCAGATCAGTTACTCCTGCTAATCATTAAATGGTTAATTGACCAACCTCGGTCAAATCCTGCAGAGAGTATAATTAAGTCAGGAACCAAAATATGGATAAAAGGCTTCATGTTGTAACCTGCTCCTGATCCTTCTCCAATCATAGTACAAAAACCATCATCAATAGCTGGATAAAAGGCTTCCAAACTCATGCCCAAAAGTAGCACAGCTCCATACCGTCATCATAACTAAGAACTCTGATCTTATGTGAGACAAGTCAACCAAGCAAGTTACAAGCTAAAAGCTGATCTAATGAGAAAAACTTTTGATATAATGCAAAAACTTAGAAATTGTTGTCACAATAAGGAGTCTCTCAGTCGACTACATTTTGATACCGTAGGCCAGAGATGGCTGCTTCCATGACATGGTGCGGGCCAACTTCCCCATCATTATCCAAGGACCTGAAAAAATTACGGCCACCAGTGGTCGCCGACGACAAGACACGGGCACCATCTTGTAGGGGTCAAGATGCCAAAACACAATATGTGGCATTGCATCACCTTGGCCTTTCTCCTTGAGATTGTTTTTGTAATGCCTCATAATCCAACTCCCAGCAACTACCACCAGTTTGGGTTGCTTGCCCTTCAATGAAGTTTCCCATAC
The DNA here is from genome assembly GCA_034190965.1 of Prunus campanulata. Taxonomy (NCBI): domain Eukaryota; kingdom Viridiplantae; phylum Streptophyta; class Magnoliopsida; order Rosales; family Rosaceae; genus Prunus; species Prunus campanulata. Next base: position 119,776 of record JAXCME010000142.1, read on the forward strand.
AACCAAAAAAAAGCAACTACCACCAGCCCTATCAAAGTTTTCCAAACGAGTGAGCACAAACACCCTCTTGTCCATCTGATCTGGCCTCAAATTCCCATCCACAGCCACTTGGAGAATCATATCAAACACTTTGCGAAAATCAATTTCCATGCCGCAGACCATCCTCCCCACAGTGGTGCACTTGGACATAAGAGCATCATTTTTAATGTCATCCCCCAAATTATGCAGCTCAGGCTCTGCTCTGCTCAATGTCATGGGGATTGTGGATCCAACTTCCCCATCATTATCCAAGAAGGACTTGAACAAATTATTGGAGAAGGGCAACATCTCCTTATGATAATTGCATCACCCACATAACTCAAATATCAAAACCATGCAACCAGAAGACAGAAAAGAGCTCTCAATGTTTTCATCAGGGAAAAAGTAAAGGGCAACATCTTCAAGGATGGGTCATCGTCTTGGAAGATATCAGTCCAAAGATTGGATTGAGGAAACCAGTTAGCATTGAGGATGAGAGGCATTTTTTGTGAAAATGCATAGGCTTTAGGATGGACCTTACATGAAGGTCGTGCTTGGAACCCACCAATGAATTCTCCAGGTGTGGCTGCATCAAGGATGAAGCCTCCCCTAAAGAAAGAAACATCAATGAAGCTTTTGAGAGCACTTACTTAACTTGATATATGTAAATATGTAAAACAGCAGCCATGACGAAACAGTGCATTCAGAACATCAACATAGGATGCAAAAGCGATCCCACTAGAAGATTTAAGTTGAAAAAAAAAAAAACCACACATATTCTCAAGCAACATTTTTCTGATCATCTTCTAATACCAAACAATATATTAACTCTAATTCAAATCACAACATGAGTTGTTGAAATCATGACAGAAAACACATATGTAACATCTTAAAAGGAGAAGTTACCCACTCTTCCAAGGACCATCTCGAGCAGGAATATTCGAAGGATTTAGACCGAGACTAGCAAAAATATTCACGAGATCTCTTTCTTCACTATCTGCATAACAACACAAGTGTTACCACATAAGAAATCATAAGCATTGCACATATAGCATCCATTTACCGGAGGGATAAAATGCTGTCTTCACACTTTTAATAGCACATCCAAAATATTTTCAACAAAAAAAGCTGAGTAGATACAACAAGTCTGTCTCAACACATTCACTAACCAAATTCTATTGCATGAACTCTACAATAAGAACAATTTATAATTTTTCTTTTTATAAGAAACGCAAATTTAAGTTACAAACTTTCATTAAATCAAAGAAAGAGAACCGTGATGCAAAAGACACTGTTGATAATAATAGTGAAGATTTTTTGTACCATTCCTTACACTCGGTTCTGATTATTTGAGTTCAATAGCTGGCAAAGTTGCATCTACTAGATGGTCACTGGAACCGTATTCCTTTGAATTCTGTTAACCAAGAGGAGCCCTTTGTTCTGACGAAGACATAAGAGCAACAATTGCATCACTAAGAGTATATCAAAAACTCTCACTATCTAGCGTGTACTCAATCATCCATATATGCAAGGGGAGAATGGACATGATGTGGCTCATAGAATCAAAGCACGATAGGTAAAATGGAGGGTTTTGTTAAGCAAATATATAGTGTGATCATCATATTTTGCTAGAATTGAAAGCTAAGTTTATAGAACATCTGTTAGACTAGCCATGCTATATGGGACTGAATGCTGGACAGTTAGAAAACAGACATATTCATAGTTCCTGTAGGTACATATTAGCCAAATGTTACAACCAACACAGTGATATGCACACCTCTATCTCTGTTTCTCTAACGGCATATTAACCATTATTAGACACAAATTCTAAAGAGATCAGATCAAAATAGTTGTCACCTTTTGAATCCTTCAAAATTGGAGATGTTTGCTGAATAATCTTTGCTACCCTTCAAAATTGAAGGGTCATTGCCTCAACCTCAAAAACCTGGTTGGGAGAGAGCCTAGAGAGAAGAGAATAAGGCGGGAAACAGGGAGAAGAATGGAATTAGATGAATTAAGAGTCTCATGATCTTTTCTTCTATGGACCAGACTTGGGCTTGCTTCGGCTTCCCAATCTCAATCTCAATCTCAAATTTGCAGCTAAACTTTTTCAATTTCGGGTTTCAGACTTTCAGTCAATCGCAGTGTTCGAAAAATCGGCTTAGGCAAGCGCTAAGCGGCTAGGCGGGCTGCAAGGCGGCTAGGCGGGCGCTAGGCGGCTAGGCGGGCGCTAGGCGGCTAGGCGGGCCTCCTAGGCGGGTTGGGTCTTTCTTCGGTGCCGAACAGAGAGGACGAAGCAGCCGAAACTGCTTGAGTTGATGGAGAAGCGAAATGGCTGCGACTGCGTCTGCAAGCTCCGTTCTCTGCGAGTGCAAGCTTCGTGTTCGTTTTGAATATATTTAAAGAGTATAGCCGCCCGGCTATACTTCTAAAATATTCGAATATATTAATATTTAACGAGTATAGCCGGACGGCTATACCTTTAAATATACAATTTTGTCATATCAATTTAGGGTTTATGGCTAAAATACCACTTTAGCCCATTGGGCAAGAGTTATTTTCTTTAATTATTTTATTTATACAAGCGATATTAGGGAATGAGAATTTAAATTCTTTCTGATACCTCCCATTAGAGGTGTCAAACGGGCCGTGCCGGGCCGGCCCGTCCCATTTAAACTCGTGCTTTTAACATTTTCGTGCCGTGCCGGGCCGGCCCATTTAATTTATCGGGCCGTGCCGTGCCGGCCCATTTAATAAAATCATTGATCCCGGCCCGGCCCAAAGCCCATGTCCATATTCAAACGGGCCGGGCCGGGCTCGTGCCGTGCCCGTGCTCGTGCTCGTGCCATACTCGGGCCCAAGAACCAAACCATTTAATTTGATTTTTTTTCACTTGATTTTTTTTTCCCACTAGATAATTCAAATTATAAATATTAAAAATATAATTAGAGGCAATAAATTATGAACTATTTGAAAACATTAATCAATCAAACATCCAAACAATATGAAGGGGCGGAGGGCAAAAAATGTCCAACTCCACAAAGTCCACTTGAACTTTTCATCTTTGAACAACTTATTATTTTATATGTGAAGAAATGTTTTGCTTTGATTATAGGAGAAGTGTATATGTCATATGTATTAATTATATATCAAGTCCAATGTTGTTTAATTAATTTGTAGTTGATATGTTTAATTAACTAAGGACCCAAGCAATTTCCCTAAAATGAAAGACATGAAATATATGTTTATGATTTTTTTTTTTTTAAAAACATATAAACAATGACATTAGATGTCAAATTATTGCATTTTGACTTTTTGAAAAAAAAAAAAAAAAAGCTAAATGGGCCGTGCTTGGGTCGTGCTTGGGCTCGTGCCTGGGCTCGTGCCGTGCTTGAAGCGGGCTCGGGCCAAGCCCGGCCCATATCGGGCCATGGGCCGGCCCGGTCCATTGGACCTATTTCTTAATCCCGGCCCGGCCCAAGTTTTCGTGTCGTGCCGAGCACGGCCCATTAATATTCGTGCTCGTGCCGTGCCGTGCCTCATTTAAACGGGCTGGGCTCGTGCCGTGCTGGGCTGGCCCGTCCCGTTTGACACCTCTACCTCCCATTCTAATGATTTCAGCTATTTGCCCATTGGGCAAGAATAAAAAATGAAAATTTATTTATAACAAATAATACAGGTTAAACCCATAAATACCAACAACAACAAAAAAAAACAAAAGATAAGGACCTTCCAACATTTTGTGGATCAAAGAATGTTGAATTTCATAGTATAAAATTTGCTTGTATAGCAATTTACTTTCTAAAATGTATCCATTGTAATTATGAATTAAACCCAATTACAGCCTTTTTTCTCATTGCACTTGACAACCACGCTCTTATGCTATTAGAGATATTAGTTTGTGCTATATTCTATGTAGATGAAAATTTCGATACAAAACAGTCTAACGAGACAACAAAGAGAAGTTTGCAGTTATGTTTTGAAATTAACTAAAGGTATCAGAGGTCATATGACATTGATATATGAACAATTCTAAATGAGAATTCAAATATGTGTTAGATGAGAAGTAGCATCTCATTCTTAAATATAACATATTATTTCATTGGTCTACTGGTTGTGCCTGTTGTTACGCTAGTGCAACCAACATTCTTTCACCGAAGAATTTTTCCACAATCTTGAAGAAATTTAGCTAGGAAAACCTTTGGTGGGAAGGGAAAGTTAAGACAGAAATAAAGGCGGAGGCAAGGCTGAAGAACAATCGCGAGCACATGTGATATTACAGAAAATGTAGCGAATGAATTTGGAATGGCCATTTTCCAAATGAAGCACACATCTTATAATGAAATCGAGGTAGGAACTTATAACAAGCCCTCAGGAGACTACAATGTCCAAAAACAGAAGATGAACACCAAATTAAATGAAAAAAAAACCATAAATTTCAAAAGAATACAAAGAAACCTGCGAAAACAATCATGTGGTAATCCTACATAATAAGAACAAACAAGAGAATTAATTGATGGAGTGTTGAATAATTGTTCATTCAACAAGAACTTTCTGCATTCCAACAACAAAAAGTTAGGAAACTGGTTACTAGTCCAGCAATAATATAGAGGCAACTACATCACGAGGAAGCAAATCTTGTATTTCCTCTTGGAAAAGCATGTAGGGCCCTCTTTTTTTCCAAAAGCAAGAGAGTCTTTGGCACCATCTGCTAAGCTAAAGCTAAGAAGGAATCAAAGCAAGCAAGGCCGTAATTGTCCTATCACCAAACAAATCATCCTTATTTAAGCTTCTCCCTGCTACCCTTTTTGGGTTTTTAATCGATTTCATCACCGTCTTCCATTTGATGCTGCACAAAGTCATGAAGTAACAAGGATTTGATCATGAGAAGCAGAAATATATTAGTTTAGGGGCATCATGTATAATAAGGTAACAAATCATTTATTTATAAGTAACATTATATACAGTGGTTTTGATGAAGTCTTACCTCCTCAGAAGTCTTCTGCTTGTGAATGTGGTCGTTCTCAAACAAAATTATTAATGATTCAGGATCTAGGAAACGGTGGTACACAAAGCATCAACTAGTTTCTGTAGCCTTGTACTTCTTTTGATCCTGAAGAAAACTTCACTTTCATCCAAAAAGTGGAATCATAAAATCACAAGACTAGAAATTGCAAGAAAAAAGCATGATGCTAGATTGGCCCAAG
>JAXCME010000143.1:2500-5000 GCA_034190965.1 Prunus campanulata
GCAGCATGCCGGCAGCCTGTGCGCAGCATGCCGGCAGCCTGTGCGCAGCATGCCGGCAGCCTGTGCGCAGCATGCCGCCAGCCTGTGCACAGCATGTCGGCAGCCTTGCCTCGCGTGCGCCCTGCTGAAAATGTCGACAGAATTTTTCGGAACTTGTCCTGCCATGGGCTGCGCGCCGCATGCCGGCAGCGTGTGCGCAGCGTGTGCGCAGCATGTAGGAAGGGTGTGCGCAGAATGCTGGCAGCGTGTGCGCAGCTTGCGCGGAGCGCGCTGATTCTGTCGACAGTGAGGCTAGCGAACCTTGTCGTGCCATGGCGTGTGCGCAGCATGCAGGCAGAGTGCGCGAAGGATGCTGGCAGCGTGCGCGCAATGTGCGCGCAGCGTGCTGGTTCTGTCGACAGCGAGGCTAGCGAAACATGTCCTGCCGTGGCCTGCGCGCAGCCTGCGCGCAGCATGCGCGCAGCATGCCGGCAGCCTGGGCTGGGTTTTTTTCAAATGTCGACAGATTTTTTCAAACCTTGTCAAACCCCTTTTTTATTGAAATTTCCTCGCACAATAAGCTCCCCATAAGTAGTCTATGATTTTTAGGACCTTCTCCAACTTACGGAACTAAAAAATTCCTCCCAGATTTTTTTTAATGATTTTTTCAATTTTACGACTTCTAAAAATAATAAAAAATACTTCCCGACTTCAAAAATTTATGAAACTTTTTCCCATCATAGATTGCATTTTTCTTAGTATCCTTGCAAAAAATCACGTCCAAATACCTTAAATTGAATTATTTAGAGCCCATTATGACTCCTCGCGCATAGGTGATGTCTGTTCCTGTCAAAGGGCTAAATGCATAAAATGCTATATAGGGGGGTGTGTGTTGCCTGCATATGCATGGCAGCCCATGCCCTCCTAGCTGCAGCCCCCTTCCCCCACGCCACACCCATGTCATGTTGCCTCGATATGTTGCCTCGGTATTATGGGTTTGGTGTCGGGGTCGGGGGGCTGCCACCCATGGCGGTGGTGGCCGGAATCCGGCCGCCGCCACCACGCCGCCGCCATGGGTGAGGGGGAAAAAAAAAAAAAAGGCGTGGAAGTTGCGAAATGGGGTTGTCTAGGCTTTTTTTTGGCATGGGAGAGCACGGAGTGCTTGGAACTCCTTCTCAAATGCGCGGGCATGTCGACCACAACCTCATTTCGCAACAACAACCACCCGTGTGGGGTGGCGGTGGGTGGATAGTCGCGGATTGTGGTTTGCCAAGCCAATGTTTTCAAAAAATTTCATCAAAATTAAAAACAAATGTTTTGTTGCCTTCGGATTTGTGGGCGAGCGGCGAGTCGGAGTTGAGCCGGTAAAGTTTAACCTCGGTGTGCACGGTTGTTTTTAGAAACTCAATCCAATACCGGGGACGTTGAAAGTGATGCTCTTATGAGTTGCAAACCCACAAGATTTAAAAAACCTTTTCAAAACAATTTCAAACCAACATTCATTAAAAACAGAAATTTTCATCAAAATCAAAAACAAATGTTTCGTTGCCTTCGGACTAGTGGGCGAGTGGCGAGTCGGAGTGGAGCCGGTAAAGTTTAACCTCGGTGTGCACGGTTGTTTTTAGAAACTCAATCCAATACCGGGGACGTTGAAAGTGATGCTCTTATGAGTTGCAAACCCACTAGATTTAAAGAACCTATTCAAAACAATTTCAAACCAACAATCATTAAAAACAGAAATATTCATCAAAATAGAAAACAAATGTTTTGTTGCCTTCGGATTTGTGGGCGAGTGGCGAGTCGGAGTGGAGCCGGTAAAGTTTAACCTCGGTGTGCACGGTTGTTTTTAGAAACTCAATCCAATACCGGGGACGTTGAAAGTGATGCTCTTATGAGTTGCAAACCCACAAGATTTTAAAAACTTTTTGAAAATGTTTCTTCTAAATGACAAATTTTGATCCTTGGCAAGTGCTCAATCCGTAACTATCCAATCACCGCCACACTACACTGGTCGGGAGTGTGTGAATAGTGTCATTCCGGGGGTTGCCATAGACAATCTTTTGCATGCGAGGGAATGTCTATGCCTACCCCGGGAATCACACAGTTCACCCACTGGTGTGGGGGATGATGGGTTGGCTTCAAGTGAACTTTTGCTTGGGGTTGTCCTCGGTTTGCTTTTGTGTTGGGAGTACGGCCACCAAACCTTCTCAATGCACGGGTATGTCGAGGATGGCTTTCGGCGGGGTTGATGAAGAAGCTAGCCAATTGTTGGCCACACGAACACATGGTGACGATGCGTTGGCTTTGGGTGAGCTTTTGCTTGGGGTTGTCCTCGGTATGCTTTTGTGTTGGGAGTACGGCCACCAAACCTTCTCAATGCACGGGTATGTCGAGGATGGCTTTCGGCGGAGTTGATGAAGAAGCTAGCGAATTGTTGCCCACTCACACACGTGTGGGGGTAGGTTGGCTTTGGAAGAAGCTATCCAATCCTCTGAGTGTGCGGTTGAGTTATGATTGGGAT
>JAXCME010000143.1:35000-37500 GCA_034190965.1 Prunus campanulata
CTTGGCATTGCCCCATTCAAGGCATTTCGAGAAAGTGAGGCTATTGGAAGCTTGGAATGCCTTGGCATGTCGGCAGCCTGCGCGCATCATGCACGAAGCCTGCGTGCAGCATGTCGGCAGCGTGCGCGCAGTGCTCAATCTGTCGGCAGAATTTTTCGAAACCTTGTCATGCCTTGGCATGTCGGCAGCCTGCGCGCAGCATGCTGAAAATGTCGACCGAAATTTTCAAACCTTGTCAAACCCCATTTTTGTTCAAATTTCCCCGCACAATAAGCTCCCTATAATTAAGTCTATGATTTTTAGGGCCTTCTCCAACTTACAAAATGATTTTTAGGACCTTGCCTTGCCTTCACATGCCGTGCCCATTCAAGGCATTCCGAGAAAGTGAGGTTATTGGAGGCTTCGGATGGTGTGGCTTGCCTTGCCTTGCATTGGCATGCGTTCACTAGCCTTGGCATTGCTCATCGTTCAAGGCATTCCGAGAAAGTGAGGCCATGGGAGGCATGCGTTGCCTTGGCATGCCGTCACCATGATGTGGCCTAGACCAAGCCATTCAAGCCATGCGTTGCCTTCGCCTTGGCATGCCGTGGCCTTGCCTTTGCTCCCATTCAACGCATTCCGACCTAGTGACGCTTCCGGAAGCCAACGGTGGCGTAAAAATGTCGACAGAAATTTTCGGAACTTGTCCTGCCATGGGCTGCGCGCAGCATGCCGGCAGCCTGTGCGCAGCATGCCGGCAGCCTGTGCGCAGCATGCCGGCAGCCTGTGCGCAGCATGCCGCCAGCCTGTGCACAGCATGTCGGCAGCCTTGCCTCGCGTGCGCCCTGCTGAAAATGTCGACAGAATTTTTCGGAACTTGTCCTGCCATGGGCTGCGCGCCGCATGCCGGCAGCGTGTGCGCAGCGTGTGCGCAGCATGTAGGAAGGGTGTGCGCAGAATGCTGGCAGCGTGTGCGCAGCTTGCGCGGAGCGCGCTGATTCTGTCGACAGTGAGGCTAGCGAACCTTGTCGTGCCATGGCGTGTGCGCAGCATGCAGGCAGAGTGCGCGAAGGATGCTGGCAGCGTGCGCGCAATGTGCGCGCAGCGTGCTGGTTCTGTCGACAGCGAGGCTAGCGAAACATGTCCTGCCGTGGCCTGCGCGCAGCCTGCGCGCAGCATGCGCGCAGCATGCCGGCAGCCTGGGCTGGGTTTTTTTCAAATGTCGACAGATTTTTTCAAACCTTGTCAAACCCCTTTTTTATTGAAATTTCCTCGCACAATAAGCTCCCCATAAGTAGTCTATGATTTTTAGGACCTTCTCCAACTTACGGAACTAAAAAATTCCTCCCAGATTTTTTTTAATGATTTTTTCAATTTTACGACTTCTAAAAATAATAAAAAATACTTCCCGACTTCAAAAATTTATGAAACTTTTTCCCATCATAGATTGCATTTTTCTTAGTATCCTTGCAAAAAATCACGTCCAAATACCTTAAATTGAATTATTTAGAGCCCATTATGACTCCTCGCGCATAGGTGATGTCTGTTCCTGTCAAAGGGCTAAATGCATAAAATGCTATATAGGGGGGTGTGTGTTGCCTGCATATGCATGGCAGCCCATGCCCTCCTAGCTGCAGCCCCCTTCCCCCACGCCACACCCATGTCATGTTGCCTCGATATGTTGCCTCGGTATTATGGGTTTGGTGTCGGGGTCGGGGGGCTGCCACCCATGGCGGTGGTGGCCGGAATCCGGCCGCCGCCACCACGCCGCCGCCATGGGTGAGGGGGAAAAAAAAAAAAAAGGCGTGGAAGTTGCGAAATGGGGTTGTCTAGGCTTTTTTTTGGCATGGGAGAGCACGGAGTGCTTGGAACTCCTTCTCAAATGCGCGGGCATGTCGACCACAACCTCATTTCGCAACAACAACCACCCGTGTGGGGTGGCGGTGGGTGGATAGTCGCGGATTGTGGTTTGCCAAGCCAATGTTTTCAAAAAATTTCATCAAAATTAAAAACAAATGTTTTGTTGCCTTCGGATTTGTGGGCGAGCGGCGAGTCGGAGTTGAGCCGGTAAAGTTTAACCTCGGTGTGCACGGTTGTTTTTAGAAACTCAATCCAATACCGGGGACGTTGAAAGTGATGCTCTTATGAGTTGCAAACCCACAAGATTTAAAAAACCTTTTCAAAACAATTTCAAACCAACATTCATTAAAAACAGAAATTTTCATCAAAATCAAAAACAAATGTTTCGTTGCCTTCGGACTAGTGGGCGAGTGGCGAGTCGGAGTGGAGCCGGTAAAGTTTAACCTCGGTGTGCACGGTTGTTTTTAGAAACTCAATCCAATACCGGGGACGTTGAAAGTGATGCTCTTATGAGTTGCAAACCCACTAGATTTAAAGAACCTATTCAAAACAATTTCAAACCAACAATCATTAAAAACAGAAATATTCATCAAAATAGAAAACAAATGTTTTGTTGCCTTCGGATTTGTGGGCGAGTGGCGAGTCGGAGTGGAGCCGGTAA
>JAXCME010000143.1:57500-60000 GCA_034190965.1 Prunus campanulata
CATTCCGAGAAAGTGAGGTTATTGGAGGCTTCGGATGGTGTGGCTTGCCTTGCCTTGCATTGGCATGCGTTCACTAGCCTTGGCATTGCTCATCGTTCAAGGCATTCCGAGAAAGTGAGGCCATGGGAGGCATGCGTTGCCTTGGCATGCCGTCACCATGATGTGGCCTAGACCAAGCCATTCAAGCCATGCGTTGCCTTCGCCTTGGCATGCCGTGGCCTTGCCTTTGCTCCCATTCAACGCATTCCGACCTAGTGACGCTTCCGGAAGCCAACGGTGGCGTAAAAATGTCGACAGAAATTTTCGGAACTTGTCCTGCCATGGGCTGCGCGCAGCATGCCGGCAGCCTGTGCGCAGCATGCCGGCAGCCTGTGCGCAGCATGCCGGCAGCCTGTGCGCAGCATGCCGCCAGCCTGTGCACAGCATGTCGGCAGCCTTGCCTCGCGTGCGCCCTGCTGAAAATGTCGACAGAATTTTTCGGAACTTGTCCTGCCATGGGCTGCGCGCCGCATGCCGGCAGCGTGTGCGCAGCGTGTGCGCAGCATGTAGGAAGGGTGTGCGCAGAATGCTGGCAGCGTGTGCGCAGCTTGCGCGGAGCGCGCTGATTCTGTCGACAGTGAGGCTAGCGAACCTTGTCGTGCCATGGCGTGTGCGCAGCATGCAGGCAGAGTGCGCGAAGGATGCTGGCAGCGTGCGCGCAATGTGCGCGCAGCGTGCTGGTTCTGTCGACAGCGAGGCTAGCGAAACATGTCCTGCCGTGGCCTGCGCGCAGCCTGCGCGCAGCATGCGCGCAGCATGCCGGCAGCCTGGGCTGGGTTTTTTTCAAATGTCGACAGATTTTTTCAAACCTTGTCAAACCCCTTTTTTATTGAAATTTCCTCGCACAATAAGCTCCCCATAAGTAGTCTATGATTTTTAGGACCTTCTCCAACTTACGGAACTAAAAAATTCCTCCCAGATTTTTTTTAATGATTTTTTCAATTTTACGACTTCTAAAAATAATAAAAAATACTTCCCGACTTCAAAAATTTATGAAACTTTTTCCCATCATAGATTGCATTTTTCTTAGTATCCTTGCAAAAAATCACGTCCAAATACCTTAAATTGAATTATTTAGAGCCCATTATGACTCCTCGCGCATAGGTGATGTCTGTTCCTGTCAAAGGGCTAAATGCATAAAATGCTATATAGGGGGGTGTGTGTTGCCTGCATATGCATGGCAGCCCATGCCCTCCTAGCTGCAGCCCCCTTCCCCCACGCCACACCCATGTCATGTTGCCTCGATATGTTGCCTCGGTATTATGGGTTTGGTGTCGGGGTCGGGGGGCTGCCACCCATGGCGGTGGTGGCCGGAATCCGGCCGCCGCCACCACGCCGCCGCCATGGGTGAGGGGGAAAAAAAAAAAAAAAGGCGTGGAAGTTGCGAAATGGGGTTGTCTAGGCTTTTTTTTGGCATGGGAGAGCACGGAGTGCTTGGAACTCCTTCTCAAATGCGCGGGCATGTCGACCACAACCTCATTTCGCAACAACAACCACCCGTGTGGGGTGGCGGTGGGTGGATAGTCGCGGATTGTGGTTTGCCAAGCCAATGTTTTCAAAAAATTTCATCAAAATTAAAAACAAATGTTTTGTTGCCTTCGGATTTGTGGGCGAGCGGCGAGTCGGAGTTGAGCCGGTAAAGTTTAACCTCGGTGTGCACGGTTGTTTTTAGAAACTCAATCCAATACCGGGGACGTTGAAAGTGATGCTCTTATGAGTTGCAAACCCACAAGATTTAAAAAACCTTTTCAAAACAATTTCAAACCAACATTCATTAAAAACAGAAATTTTCATCAAAATCAAAAACAAATGTTTCGTTGCCTTCGGACTAGTGGGCGAGTGGCGAGTCGGAGTGGAGCCGGTAAAGTTTAACCTCGGTGTGCACGGTTGTTTTTAGAAACTCAATCCAATACCGGGGACGTTGAAAGTGATGCTCTTATGAGTTGCAAACCCACTAGATTTAAAGAACCTATTCAAAACAATTTCAAACCAACAATCATTAAAAACAGAAATATTCATCAAAATAGAAAACAAATGTTTTGTTGCCTTCGGATTTGTGGGCGAGTGGCGAGTCGGAGTGGAGCCGGTAAAGTTTAACCTCGGTGTGCACGGTTGTTTTTAGAAACTCAATCCAATACCGGGGACGTTGAAAGTGATGCTCTTATGAGTTGCAAACCCACAAGATTTTAAAAACTTTTTGAAAATGTTTCTTCTAAATGACAAATTTTGATCCTTGGCAAGTGCTCAATCCGTAACTATCCAATCACCGCCACACTACACTGGTCGGGAGTGTGTGAATAGTGTCATTCCGGGGGTTGCCATAGACAATCTTTTGCATGCGAGGGAATGTCTATGCCTACCCCGGGAATCACACAGTTCACCCACTGGTGTGGGGGATGATGGGTTGGCTTCAAGTGAACTTTTGCTTGGGGTTGTCCTCGGTTTGCTTTTGTGTTGGGAG
>JAXCME010000143.1:80000-82500 GCA_034190965.1 Prunus campanulata
CCTGTGCGCAGCATGCCGGCAGCCTGTGCGCAGCATGCCGCCAGCCTGTGCACAGCATGTCGGCAGCCTTGCCTCGCGTGCGCCCTGCTGAAAATGTCGACAGAATTTTTCGGAACTTGTCCTGCCATGGGCTGCGCGCCGCATGCCGGCAGCGTGTGTGCGCAGCGTGTGCGCAGCATGTAGGAAGGGTGTGCGCAGAATGCTGGCAGCGTGTGCGCAGCTTGCGCGGAGCGCGCTGATTCTGTCGACAGTGAGGCTAGCGAACCTTGTCGTGCCATGGCGTGTGCGCAGCATGCAGGCAGAGTGCGCGAAGGATGCTGGCAGCGTGCGCGCAATGTGCGCGCAGCGTGCTGGTTCTGTCGACAGCGAGGCTAGCGAAACATGTCCTGCCGTGGCCTGCGCGCAGCCTGCGCGCAGCATGCGCGCAGCATGCCGGCAGCCTGGGCTGGGTTTTTTTCAAATGTCGACAGATTTTTTCAAACCTTGTCAAACCCCTTTTTTATTGAAATTTCCTCGCACAATAAGCTCCCCATAAGTAGTCTATGATTTTTAGGACCTTCTCCAACTTACGGAACTAAAAAATTCCTCCCAGATTTTTTTTAATGATTTTTTCAATTTTACGACTTCTAAAAATAATAAAAAATACTTCCCGACTTCAAAAATTTATGAAACTTTTTCCCATCATAGATTGCATTTTTCTTAGTATCCTTGCAAAAAATCACGTCCAAATACCTTAAATTGAATTATTTAGAGCCCATTATGACTCCTCGCGCATAGGTGATGTCTGTTCCTGTCAAAGGGCTAAATGCATAAAATGCTATATAGGGGGGTGTGTGTTGCCTGCATATGCATGGCAGCCCATGCCCTCCTAGCTGCAGCCCCCTTCCCCCACGCCACACCCATGTCATGTTGCCTCGATATGTTGCCTCGGTATTATGGGTTTGGTGTCGGGGTCGGGGGGCTGCCACCCATGGCGGTGGTGGCCGGAATCCGGCCGCCGCCACCACGCCGCCGCCATGGGTGAGGGGGAAAAAAAAAAAAAAGGCGTGGAAGTTGCGAAATGGGGTTGTCTAGGCTTTTTTTTGGCATGGGAGAGCACGGAGTGCTTGGAACTCCTTCTCAAATGCGCGGGCATGTCGACCACAACCTCATTTCGCAACAACAACCACCCGTGTGGGGTGGCGGTGGGTGGATAGTCGCGGATTGTGGTTTGCCAAGCCAATGTTTTCAAAAAATTTCATCAAAATTAAAAACAAATGTTTTGTTGCCTTCGGATTTGTGGGCGAGCGGCGAGTCGGAGTTGAGCCGGTAAAGTTTAACCTCGGTGTGCACGGTTGTTTTTAGAAACTCAATCCAATACCGGGGACGTTGAAAGTGATGCTCTTATGAGTTGCAAACCCACAAGATTTAAAAAACCTTTTCAAAACAATTTCAAACCAACATTCATTAAAAACAGAAATTTTCATCAAAATCAAAAACAAATGTTTCGTTGCCTTCGGACTAGTGGGCGAGTGGCGAGTCGGAGTGGAGCCGGTAAAGTTTAACCTCGGTGTGCACGGTTGTTTTTAGAAACTCAATCCAATACCGGGGACGTTGAAAGTGATGCTCTTATGAGTTGCAAACCCACTAGATTTAAAGAACCTATTCAAAACAATTTCAAACCAACAATCATTAAAAACAGAAATATTCATCAAAATAGAAAACAAATGTTTTGTTGCCTTCGGATTTGTGGGCGAGTGGCGAGTCGGAGTGGAGCCGGTAAAGTTTAACCTCGGTGTGCACGGTTGTTTTTAGAAACTCAATCCAATACCGGGGACGTTGAAAGTGATGCTCTTATGAGTTGCAAACCCACAAGATTTTAAAAACTTTTTGAAAATGTTTCTTCTAAATGACAAATTTTGATCCTTGGCAAGTGCTCAATCCGTAACTATCCAATCACCGCCACACTACACTGGTCGGGAGTGTGTGAATAGTGTCATTCCGGGGGTTGCCATAGACAATCTTTTGCATGCGAGGGAATGTCTATGCCTACCCGGGAATCACACAGTTCACCCACTGGTGTGGGGGATGATGGGTTGGCTTCAAGTGAACTTTTGCTTGGGGTTGTCCTCGGTTTGCTTTTGTGTTGGGAGTACGGCCACCAAACCTTCTCAATGCACGGGTATGTCGAGGATGGCTTTCGGCGGGGTTGATGAAGAAGCTAGCCAATTGTTGGCCACACGAACACATGGTGACGATGCGTTGGCTTTGGGTGAGCTTTTGCTTGGGGTTGTCCTCGGTATGCTTTTGTGTTGGGAGTACGGCCACCAAACCTTCTCAATGCACGGGTATGTCGAGGATGGCTTTCGGCGGAGTTGATGAAGAAGCTAGCGAATTGTTGCCCACTCACACACGTGTGGGGGTAGGTTGGCTTTGGAAGAAGCTATCCAATCCTCTGAGTGTGCGGTTGAGTTATGATTGGGATTGTCTAGGCATTGCTTGTGTGTGCACGGTGCGAGCC
>JAXCME010000144.1:0-2500 GCA_034190965.1 Prunus campanulata
GGTATCTTTGATTAATTTGGTGTTTGCTTTTATGAACTAATGAAATACCGATGGTTTGATAGATAATAAATTTTCCATCATTTTTTATAGATAGACGAATTGGTTCAATAATCAAAATTCCCCTTTTAATCAATTCTGTAAGAGTTAAATCTTTCTGAATCATCAGAATATCCGGACTCATTTCGCCTCTTTGAATAGAGGATATAGTAATTTCTCTTGGATTTATCAGTCTAAGCAGGAGACAATATACTTTGATGTTATTGCTTATTTTTTTATTTAAAGAATCATCCCATCTCAATTGAAAATGCAAATACCTTTTTAGGAAGAAATCAAACTCCGCTTTTGTATTGATCTTGTATTGCTTTTTATTTCTATTTTTTTTCATGTACGATCCCGTATAATCTTCTTCAACATCTTTTTCTTGGTTTGAAAGAGCTGATTTAAAATCTGCTTGGACCGCGTATTCTTTTTCCCCTTGATTTCGGTTTTCTAATTCAAAAGATTTTTTTTGAATTCTCCGATATTGATATAAAAGGATCCCTTTTTTTATTTCCGGCGATGCTTTTGTTTTTACTATCATTTTCATTTATATTAGAATTTAAAACTAGTAATTTAATTGGTATAACCCACGGTTTAATTTTATACGTATTATAAAGTATCCCCAATTCTGGGAAGAACCAAAATTCCATATTTGATATGGGACAACTTAGTATTTCTTCATTCATCCCCATCCAATCAAAAAGGGTTTTTTGATTGGATAGGTTGATTTCTTGATCTTGCTGAATCGTGAGATAAAAAAGACCCCTCTTATTGATTTTATCAATTATTTGATACTTATTAACCCTAGTCTTAGTATATTTATTACTGTTAGTGTCAGTATCAATATCGATCCAGGCGTCAATATCGACCTTATTTTTAAGACAAAAATGGAAAATTCTCCAATCAAAATATTTTCTATCCGGATTTATCTCCATATCTCTAATATCATCTTCTACTAGATAAGGGATAATAGGAATACCTTCCGGCATATTAAATGATTTTTGTGTATGTGTGTTGTAATTATAAAAAATATCTTGGTTATTTTTTACTTGTAATGGTGATCCATAAATATAAGAGTCCTTCTTATCTTCATAATTAATAGATTTATATGCTAAAATATCATATCTATATTGTTTTTTAAAATTATCTTTTTGATTCAGTAATGAATCTGTTTCGAAATTTTTTTCGTAGTTAATTAATCGATCCTTTTCATATAAATCACATAAATCTTTATTTTGAGCCATACAGTGTTGATTGAATATATTTCGCCATTTTTGTGGTACTAATCTAGACCATTTAATATGAGATACATCACATTGATACTGACTCCTTAACCAATTTGTCCATTGATTCATTCCATAATTGCGAAGATTCTTATGTCTTAATTCGGAATGAAATAGTTCTTGTGTTACAACAAAAAAATCCTTTATTTCATTCTTAAGAAAAAGGGACATTCCGTTATATTGAAATACAGATTTTAACTTATATAAGTTAATAAGTTGAGTTTGTGATAATTTATAAAATACATATGCTTGTGAAAAGTAAGATAAGTCGCAAAAAGTCTTTGAATTCTTGTTACTAATATTAGTAAGTGACTTTTTTATAGTCGAAATAAAGGGAATTACACTTTGATTTGTTTTATCAATTCTTTCGTGATTTGCTTCATTATCGTTAATGTATTTATTAATAATTTTTTTTGTTGATTCAAGAAAAAGTTGTGTATTGATGCTAGGAATATTAATGATACATAGAAAGATATCTATGTATATCCTTTCAATGAAATATTTTATAAAATAATGTGACTTACGGATTAATCTAACATTTTGTCTTTTTAATATCTGCCAAATATTTTTTTGTGATTCTGATACTTTATTATCATAACTTATTTTGTTAGAACTAAAATTTATATCTGGAGTTCCTTTTTTATTTTCTTTTGTAATTTTTTCTATTTGATTTATTATTGTATTTGTTCTATCAGTTAGATCTTGCATTTTTTTTTCTGTTAATGAATAATTTGTCCAACCCTGAGATATAATTTGAATCGACGATTCATGAATCATCCCATTACCAATTATCGAATCTTTTTTCGTTTCACTCAATTCATATACTTCTATTTCTCTCAATCCAAATCCAAATAATATAATTGGGTTTATTTTTGAGAGTTCTTTTATTATTTCTTTTATAAACAGAATGCTTTTAATGATCCATTTTTTTGTTTCTTTTGAGACATTTAGAAACAACTTTTTTTGTTCTTTTAAAATTCTTAGAATTATAAAACATTTCTTTTTCAATTTTTTTAATTTTTTTTTTAGTTCTTTAAAAATGGGTTCAAAAAATGAAAGTTTTTTTCTGGGAGAACCAAAAGGTAGTTCAGTTTCCATTCCAAAAACTGTTAAAAAGCAAAAATCATTTTTTTGATCCTTCTTTTTCATTGGATCATTATAAGGGGCTTGTAGTTTAG
>JAXCME010000145.1:7500-10000 GCA_034190965.1 Prunus campanulata
CAACTCATAAGAGCATCACTTTCAACGTCCCCGGTATTGGATTGAGTTTCTAAAAACAACCGTGCACACCGAGGTTAAACTTTACCGGCTCCACTCCGACTCGCCACTCGCCCACTAGTCCGAAGGCAACGAAACATTTGTTTTTGATTTTGATGAAAATTTCTGTTTTTAATGAATGTTGGTTTGAAATTGTTTTGAAAAGGTTTTTTAAATCTTGTGGGTTTGCAACTCATAAGAGCATCACTTTCAACGTCCCCGGTATTGGATTGAGTTTCTAAAAACAACCGTGCACACCGAGGTTAAACTTTACCGGCTCAACTCCGACTCGCCGCTCGCCCACAAATCCGAAGGCAACAAAACATTTGTTTTTAATTTTGATGAAATTTTTTGAAAACATTGGCTTGGCAAACCACAATCCGCGACTATCCACCCACCGCCACCCCACACGGGTGGTTGTTGTTGCGAAATGAGGTTGTGGTCGACATGCCCGCGCATTTGAGAAGGAGTTCCAAGCACTCCGTGCTCTCCCATGCCAAAAAAAAGCCTAGACAACCCCATTTCGCAACTTCCACGCCTTTTTTTTTTTTTTCCCCCTCACCCATGGCGGCGGCGTGGTGGCGGCGGCCGGATTCCGGCCACCACCGCCATGGGTGGCAGCCCCCCGACCCCGACACCAAACCCATAATACCGAGGCAACATATCGAGGCAACATGACATGGGTGTGGCGTGGGGGAAGGGGGCTGCAGCTAGGAGGGCATGGGCTGCCATGCATATGCAGGCAACACACACCCCCCTATATAGCATTTTATGCATTTAGCCCTTTGACAGGAACAGACATCACCTATGCGCGAGGAGTCATAATGGGCTCTAAATAATTCAATTTAAGGTATTTGGACGTGATTTTTTGCAGGGATACTAAGAAAAATGCAATCTATGATGGGAAAAAGTTTCATAAATTTTTGAAGTCGGGAAGTATTTTTTATTATTTTTAGAAGTCGTAAAATTGAAAAAATCATTAAAAAAAATCTGGGAGGAATTTTTTAGTTCCGTAAGTTGGAGAAGGTCCTAAAAATCATAGACTACTTATGGGGAGCTTATTGTGCGAGGAAATTTCAATAAAAAAGGGGTTTGACAAGGTTTGAAAAAATCTGTCGACATTTGAAAAAAACCCAGCCCAGGCTGCCGGCATGCTGCGCGCATGCTGCGCGCAGGCTGCGCGCAGGCCACGGCAGGACATGTTTCGCTAGCCTCGCTGTCGACAGAACCAGCACGCTGCGCGCACATTGCGCGCACGCTGCCAGCATCCTTCGCGCACTCTGCCTGCATGCTGCGCACACGCCATGGCACGACAAGGTTCGCTAGCCTCACTGTCGACAGAATCAGCGCGCTCCGCGCAAGCTGCGCACACGCTGCCAGCATTCTGCGCACACCCTTCCTACATGCTGCGCACACGCTGCGCACACGCTGCCGGCATGCGGCGCGCAGCCCATGGCAGGACAAGTTCCGAAAAATTCTGTCGACATTTTCAGCAGGGCGCACGCGAGGCAAGGCTGCCGACATGCTGTGCACAGGCTGGCGGCATGCTGCGCACAGGCTGCCGGCATGCTGCGCACAGGCTGCCGGCATGCTGCGCACAGGCTGCCGGCATGCTGCGCGCAGCCCATGGCAGGACAAGTTCCGAAAATTTCTGTCGACATTTTTACGCCACCGTTGGCTTCCGGAAGCGTCACTAGGTCGGAATGCGTTGAATGGGAGCAAAGGCAAGGCCACGGCATGCCAAGGCGAAGGCAACGCATGGCTTGAATGGCTTGGTCTAGGCCACATCATGGTGACGGCATGCCAAGGCAACGCATGCCTCCCATGGCCTCACTTTCTCGGAATGCCTTGAACGATGAGCAATGCCAAGGCTAGTCAACGCATGCCAATGCAAGGCAAGGCAAGCCACACCATCCGAAGCCTCCAATAACCTCACTTTCTCGGAATGCCTTGAATGGGCACGGCATGTGAAGGCAAGGCAAGGTCCTAAAAATCATTTTGTAAGTTGGAGAAGGCCCTAAAAATCATAGACTTAATTATAGGGAGCTTATTGTGCGGGGAAATTTGAACAAAAATGGGGTTTGACAAGGTTTGAAAATTTCGGTCGACATTTTCAGCATGCTGCGCGCAGGCTGCCGACATGCCAAGGCATGACAAGGTTTCGAAAAATTCTGCCGACAGATTGAGCACTGCGCGCACGCTGCCGACATGCTGCGCGCAGGCTTCGTGCATGATGCGCGCAGGCTGCCGACATGCCAAGGCATTCCAAGCTTCCAATAGCCTCACTTTCTCGAAATGCCTTGAATGGGGCAATGCCAAGGCCACGGCATGCCAAGGCAAGGCAAGGCAAGGCGCGGCATGGCAAGGCAACACAAGGCGTGCAAAGGCCAAGGCACGACATGCCAAGGCAAGGCAAGGCTTGCCAAGGCATGACAAGCCAAGGTTTCCAAAAATTCTGCCGACA
>JAXCME010000145.1:17500-20000 GCA_034190965.1 Prunus campanulata
ATTGGGCTCGCACCGTGCACACACAAGCAATGCCTAGACAATCCCAATCATAACTCAACCGCACACTCAGAGGATTGGATAGCTTCTTCCAAAGCCAACCTACCCCCACACGTGTGTGAGTGGGCAACAATTCGCTAGCTTCTTCATCAACTCCGCCGAAAGCCATCCTCGACATACCCGTGCATTGAGAAGGTTTGGTGGCCGTACTCCCAACACAAAAGCATACCGAGGACAACCCCAAGCAAAAGCTCACCCAAAGCCAACGCATCGTCACCATGTGTTCGTGTGGCCAACAATTGGCTAGCTTCTTCATCAACCCCGCCGAAAGCCATCCTCGACATACCCGTGCATTGAGAAGGTTTGGTGGCCGTACTCCCAACACAAAAGCAAACCGAGGACAACCCCAAGCAAAAGTTCACTTGAAGCCAACCCATCATCCCCCACACCAGTGGGTGAACTGTGTGATTCCCGGGGTAGGCATAGACATTCCCTCGCATGCAAAAGATTGTCTATGGCAACCCCCGGAATGACACTATTCACACACTCCCGACCAGTGTAGTGTGGCGGGTGATTGGATAGTTACGGATTGAGCACTTGCCAAGGATCAAAATTTGTCATTTAGAAGAAACATTTTCAAAAAGTTTTTAAAATCTTGTGGGTTTGCAACTCATAAGAGCATCACTTTCAACGTCCCCGGTATTGGATTGAGTTTCTAAAAACAACCGTGCACACCGAGGTTAAACTTTACCGGCTCCACTCCGACTCGCCACTCGCCCACAAATCCGAAGGCAACAAAACATTTGTTTTCTATTTTGATGAATATTTCTGTTTTTAATGATTGTTGGTTTGAAATTGTTTTGAATAGGTTCTTTAAATCTAGTGGGTTTGCAACTCATAAGAGCATCACTTTCAACGTCCCCGGTATTGGATTGAGTTTCTAAAAACAACCGTGCACACCGAGGTTAAACTTTACCGGCTCCACTCCGACTCGCCACTCGCCCACTAGTCCGAAGGCAACGAAACATTTGTTTTTGATTTTGATGAAAATTTCTGTTTTTAATGAATGTTGGTTTGAAATTGTTTTGAAAAGGTTTTTTAAATCTTGTGGGTTTGCAACTCATAAGAGCATCACTTTCAACGTCCCCGGTATTGGATTGAGTTTCTAAAAACAACCGTGCACACCGAGGTTAAACTTTACCGGCTCAACTCCGACTCGCCGCTCGCCCACAAATCCGAAGGCAACAAAACATTTGTTTTTAATTTTGATGAAATTTTTTGAAAACATTGGCTTGGCAAACCACAATCCGCGACTATCCACCCACCGCCACCCCACACGGGTGGTTGTTGTTGCGAAATGAGGTTGTGGTCGACATGCCCCGCGCATTTGAGAAGGAGTTCCAAGCACTCCGTGCTCTCCCATGCCAAAAAAAAGCCTAGACAACCCCATTTCGCAACTTCCACGCCTTTTTTTTTTTTTTTCCCCCTCACCCATGGCGGCGGCGTGGTGGCGGCGGCCGGATTCCGGCCACCACCGCCATGGGTGGCAGCCCCCCGACCCCGACACCAAACCCATAATACCGAGGCAACATATCGAGGCAACATGACATGGGTGTGGCGTGGGGGAAGGGGGCTGCAGCTAGGAGGGCATGGGCTGCCATGCATATGCAGGCAACACACACCCCCCTATATAGCATTTTATGCATTTAGCCCTTTGACAGGAACAGACATCACCTATGCGCGAGGAGTCATAATGGGCTCTAAATAATTCAATTTAAGGTATTTGGACGTGATTTTTTGCAAGGATACTAAGAAAAATGCAATCTATGATGGGAAAAAGTTTCATAAATTTTTGAAGTCGGGAAGTATTTTTTATTATTTTTAGAAGTCGTAAAATTGAAAAAATCATTAAAAAAAATCTGGGAGGAATTTTTTAGTTCCGTAAGTTGGAGAAGGTCCTAAAAATCATAGACTACTTATGGGGAGCTTATTGTGCGAGGAAATTTCAATAAAAAAGGGGTTTGACAAGGTTTGAAAAAATCTGTCGACATTTGAAAAAAACCCAGCCCAGGCTGCCGGCATGCTGCGCGCATGCTGCGCGCAGGCTGCGCGCAGGCCACGGCAGGACATGTTTCGCTAGCCTCGCTGTCGACAGAACCAGCACGCTGCGCGCACATTGCGCGCACGCTGCCAGCATCCTTCGCGCACTCTGCCTGCATGCTGCGCACACGCCATGGCACGACAAGGTTCGCTAGCCTCACTGTCGACAGAATCAGCGCGCTCCGCGCAAGCTGCGCACCACGCTGCCAGCATTCTGCGCACACCCTTCCTACATGCTGCGCACACGCTGCGCACACGCTGCCGGCATGCGGCGCGCAGCCCATGGCAGGACAAGTTCCGAAAAATTCTGTCGACATTTTCAGCAGGGCGCACGCGAGGCAAGGCTGCCGACATGCTGTGCACAGGCTGGCGGCATGCTGCGCACAGGCTGCCGGCATGCTGC
>JAXCME010000146.1:5000-7500 GCA_034190965.1 Prunus campanulata
TTCAAAAAGTTTTTAAAATCTTGTGGGTTTGCAACTCATAAGAGCATCACTTTCAACGTCCCCGGTATTGGATTGAGTTTCTAAAAACAACCGTGCACACCGAGGTTAAACTTTACCGGCTCCACTCCGACTCGCCACTCGCCCACAAATCCGAAGGCAACAAAACATTTGTTTTCCATTTTGATGAAAATTTCTGTTTTTAAATCTTGTTAGTTTGAAATTGTTTTGAAAAGGTTCTTTAAATCTAGTGGGTTTGCAACTCATAAGAGCATCACTTTCAACGTCCCCGGTATTGGATTGAGTTTCTAAAAACAACCGTGCACACCGAGGTTAAACTTTACCGGCTCCACTCCGACTCGCCACTCGCCCACTAGTCCGAAGGCAACGAAACATTTGTTTTTGATTTTGATGAAAATTTCTGTTTTTAATGAATGTTGGTTTGAAATTGTTTTGAAAAGGTTCTTTAAATCTTGTGGGTTTGCAACTCATAAGAGCATCACTTTCAACGTCCCCGGTATTGGATTGAGTTTCTAAAAACAACCGTGCACACCGAGGTTAAACTTTACCGGCTCAACTCCGACTCGCCGCTCGCCCACAAATCCGAAGGCAACAAAACATTTGTTTTTAATTTTGATGAAATTTTTTGAAAACATTGGCTTGGCAAAACCACAATCCGCGACTATCCACCCACCGCCACCCCACACAGGTGGTTGTTGTTGCGAAATGAGGTTGTGGTCGACATGCCCGCGCATTTGAGAAGGAGTTCCAAGCACTCCGTGCTCTCCCATGCCAAAAAAAAGCCTAGACAACCCCATTTCGCAACTTCCACGCCTTTTTTTTTTTCCCCCTCACCCATGGCGGCGGCGTGGTGGCGGCGGCCGGATTCCGGCCACCACCGCCATGGGTGGCAGCCCCCCGACCCCGACACCAAACCCATAATACCGAGGCAACATATCGAGGCAACATGACATGGGTGTGGCGTGGGGGAAGGGGGCTGCAGCTAGGAGGGCATGGGCTGCCATGCATATGCAGGCAACACACACCCCCCTATATAGCATTTTATGCATTTAGCCCTTTGACAGGAACAGACATCACCTATGCGCGAGGAGTCATAATGGGCTCTAAATAATTCAATTTAAGGTATTTGGACGTGATTTTTTGCAGGGATACTAAGAAAAATGCAATCTATGATGGGAAAAAGTTTCATAAATTTTTGAAGTCGGGAAGTATTTTTTATTATTTTTAGAAGTCGTAAAATTGAAAAAATCATTAAAAAAAATCTGGGAGGAATTTTTTAGTTCCGTAAGTTGGAGAAGGTCCTAAAAATCATAGACTACTTATGGGGAGCTTATTGTGCGAGGAAATTTCAATAAAAAAGGGGTTTGACAAGGTTTGAAAAAATCTGTCGACATTTGAAAAAACCCCAGCCCAGGCTGCCGGCATGCTGCGCGCAGGCTGCGCGCAGGCCACGGCAGGACATGTTTCGCTAGCCTCGCTGTCGACAGAACCAGCACGCTGCGCGCACATTGCGCGCACGCTGCCAGCATCCTTCGCGCACTCTGCCTGCATGCTGCGCACACGCCATGGCACGACAAGGTTCGCTAGCCTCACTGTCGACAGAATCAGCGCGCTCCGCGCAAGCTGCGCACACGCTGCCAGCATTCTGCGCACACCCTTCCTACATGCTGCGCAGACGCTGCGCACAGGCTGCCGGCATGCGGCGCGCAGCCCATGGCAGGACAAGTTCCGAAAAATTCTGTCGACATTTTCAGCAGAGCGCACGCGAGGCAAGGCTGCCGACATGCTGTGCACAGGCTGTCGGCATGCTGCGCACAGGCTGCCGGCATCCTGCGCACAGGCTGCCGGCATGCTGCGCGCAGCCCATGGCAGGACAAGTTCCGAAAATTTGTGTCGACATTTTTACGCCACCGTTGGCTTCCGGAAGCGTCACTAGGTCGGAATGCGTTGAATGGGAGCAAAGGCAAGGCCACGGCATGCCAAGGCGAAGGCAACGCATGGCTTGAATGGCTTGGTCTAGGCCACATCATGGTGACGGCATGCCAAGGCAACGCATGCCTCCCATGGCCTCACTTTCTCGGAATGCCTTGAACGATGAGCAATGCCAAGGCTAGTGAACGCATGCCAATGCAAGGCAAGGCAAGCCACACCATCCGAAGCCTCCAATAACCTCACTTTCTCGGAATGCCTTGAATGGGCACGGCATGTGAAGGCAAGGCAAGGTCCTAAAAATCATTTTGTAAGTTGGAGAAGGCCCTAAAAATCATAGACTTAATTATAGGGAGCTTATTGTGCGGGGAAATTTGAACAAAGGTTTGAAAATTTCGGTCGACATTTTCAGCATGCTGCGCGCAGGCTGCCGACATGCCAAGGCATGACAAGGTTTCGAAAAATTCTGCCGACAGATTGAGCACTGCGCGCACGCTGCCGACATGCTGCACGCAGGCTTCGTGCATGATGCGCGCAGGCTGCCGACATGCCA
>JAXCME010000147.1:2500-5000 GCA_034190965.1 Prunus campanulata
GCGTTGCCTTCGCCTTGGCATGCCGTGGCCTTGCCTTTGCTCCCATTCAACGCATTCCGACCTAGTGACGCTTCCGGAAGCCAACGGTGGCGTAAAAATGTCGACACAAATTTTCGGAACTTGTTCCTGCCATGGGCTGCGCGCAGCATGCCGGCAGCCTGTGCGCAGGATGCCGGCAGCCTGTGCGCAGCATGCCGACAGCCTGTGCACAGCATGTCGGCAGCCTTGCCTCGCGTGCGCTCTGCTGAAAATGTCGACAGAATTTTTCGGAACTTGTCCTGCCATGGGCTGCGCGCCGCATGCCGGCAGCCTGTGCGCAGCGTCTGCGCAGCATGTAGGAAGGGGTGTGCGCAGAATGCTGGCAGCGTGTGCGCAGCTTGCGCGGAGCGCGCTGATTCTGTCGACAGTGAGGCTAGCGAACCTTGTCGTGCCATGGCGTGTGCGCAGCATGCAGGCAGAGTGCGCGAAGGATGCTGGCAGCGTGCGCGCAATGTGCGCGCAGCGTGCTGGTTCTGTCGACAGCGAGGCTAGCGAAACATTGTCCTGCCGTGGCCTGCGCGCAGCCTGCGCGCAGCATGCCGGCAGCCTGGGCTGGGGTTTTTTCAAATGTCGACAGATTTTTTCAAACCTTGTCAAACCCCTTTTTTATTGAAATTTCCTCGCACAATAAGCTCCCCATAAGTAGTCTATGATTTTTAGGACCTTCTCCAACTTACGGAACTAAAAAATTCCTCCCAGATTTTTTTTAATGATTTTTTCAATTTTACGACTTCTAAAAATAATAAAAAATACTTCCCGACTTCAAAAATTTATGAAACTTTTTCCCATCATAGATTGCATTTTTCTTAGTATCCCTGCAAAAAATCACGTCCAAATACCTTAAATTGAATTATTTAGAGCCCATTATGACTCCTCGCGCATAGGTGATGTCTGTTCCTGTCAAAGGGCTAAATGCATAAAATGCTATATAGGGGGGTGTGTGTTGCCTGCATATGCATGGCAGCCCATGCCCTCCTAGCTGCAGCCCCCTTCCCCCACGCCACACCCATGTCATGTTGCCTCGATATGTTTGCCTCGGTATTATGGGTTTGGTGTCGGGGTCGGGGGGGCTGCCACCCATGGCGGTGGTGGCCGGAATCCGGCCGCCGCCACCACGCCGCCGCCATGGGTGAGGGGGAAAAAAAAAAAGGCGTGGAAGTTGCGAAATGGGGTTGTCTAGGCTTTTTTTTGGCATGGGAGAGCACGGAGTGCTTGGAACTCCTTCTCAAATGCGCGGGCATGTCGACCACAACCTCATTTCGCAACAACAACCACCTGTGTGGGGTGGCGGTGGTGGATAGTCGCGGATTGTGGTTTTGCCAAGCCAATGTTTTCAAAAAATTTCATCAAAATTAAAAAACAAATGTTTTGTTGCCTTCGGATTTGTGGGCGAGCGGCGAGTCGGAGTTGAGCCGGTAAAGTTTAACCTCGGTGTGCACGGTTGTTTTTAGAAACTCAATCCAATACCGGGGACGTTGAAAGTGATGCTCTTATGAGTTGCAAACCCACAAGATTTAAAGAACCTTTTCAAAACAATTTCAAACCAACATTCATTAAAAACAGAAATTTTCATCAAAATCAAAAACAAATGTTTCGTTGCCTTCGGACTAGTGGGCGAGTGGCGAGTCGGAGTGGAGCCGGTAAAGTTTAACCTCGGTGTGCACGGTTGTTTTTAGAAACTCAATCCAATACCGGGGACGTTGAAAGTGATGCTCTTATGAGTTGCAAACCCACTAGATTTAAAGAACCTTTTCAAAACAATTTCAAACTAACAAGATTTAAAAACAGAAATTTTCATCAAAATGGAAAACAAATGTTTTGTTGCCTTCGGATTTGTGGGCGGAGTGGGCGAGTCGGAGTGGAGCCGGTAAAGTTTAACCTCGGGTGTGCACGGTTGTTTTTAGAAACTCAATCCAATACCGGGGACGTTGAAAGTGATGCTCTTATGAGTTGCAAACCCACAAGATTTTAAAAACTTTTTGAAAATGTTTCTTCTAAATGACAAATTTTGATCCTTGGCAAGTGCTCAATCCGTAACTATCCAATCACCGCCACATTACACTGGTCGGGAGTGTGTGAATCGTGTCATTCCGGGGGTTGCCATAGACAATCTTTTGCATGCGAGGGAATGTCTATGCCTACCCCGGGAATCACACAGTTCACCCACTGGTGTGGGGGATGATGGGTTGGCTTCAAGTGAACTTTTGCTTGGGGTTGTCCTCGGTATGCTTTTGTGTTGGGAGTACGGCCACCAAACCTTCTCAATGCACGGGTATGTCGAGGATGGCTTTCGGCGGGGTGATGAAGAAGCTAGCAATTGTTGGCCACACGAACACATGGTGACGATGCGTTGGCTTTGGGTGAGCTTTTGCTTGGGGTGTCCTCGGTATGCTTTTGTGTTGGGAGTACGGCCACCAAACCTTCTCAATGCCACGGGTATGTCGAGGATGGCTTTCGGCGG
>JAXCME010000147.1:35000-37500 GCA_034190965.1 Prunus campanulata
TTGGAAACCTTGGCTTGTCATGCCTTGGCAAGCCTTGCCTTGCCTTGGCATGTCGTGCCTTGGCCTTTGCACGCCTTGTGTTGCCTTGCCATGCCGCGCCTTGCCTTGCCTTGCCTTGGCATGCCGTGGCCTTGGCATTGCCCCATTCAAGGCATTTCGAGAAAGTGAGGCTATTGGAAGCTTGGAATGCCTTGGCATGTCGGCAGCCTGCGCGCATCATGCACGAAGCCTGCGTGCAGCATGTCGGCAGCGTGCGCGCAGTGCTCAATCTGTCGGCAGAATTTTTCGAAACCTTGTCATGCCTTGGCATGTCGGCAGCCTGCGCGCAGCATGCTGAAAATGTCGACCGAAATTTTCAAACCTTGTCAAACCCCATTTTTGTTCAAATTTCCCCGCACAATAAGCTCCCTATAATTAAGTCTATGATTTTTAGGGCCTTCTCCAACTTACAAAATGATTTTTAGGACCTTGCCTTGCCTTCACATGCCGTGCCCATTCAAGGCATTCCGAGAAAGTGAGGTTATTGGAGGCTTCGGATGGTGTGGCTTGCCTTGCCTTGCATTGGCATGCGTTCACTAGCCTTGGCATTGCTCATCGTTCAAGGCATTCCGAGAAAGTGAGGCCATGGGAGGCATGCGTTGCCTTGGCATGCCGTCACCATGATGTGGCCTAGACCAAGCCATTCAAGCCATGCGTTGCCTTCGCCTTGGCATGCCGTGGCCTTGCCTTTGCTCCCATTCAACGCATTCCGACCTAGTGACGCTTCCGGAAGCCAACGGTGGCGTAAAAATGTCGACACAAATTTTCGGAACTTGTCCTGCCATGGGCTGCGCGCAGCATGCCGGCAGCCTGTGCGCAGGATGCCGGCAGCCTGTGCGCAGCATGCCGACAGCCTGTGCACAGCATGTCGGCAGCCTTGCCTCGCGTGCGCTCTGCTGAAAATGTCGACAGAATTTTTCGGAACTTGTCCTGCCATGGGCTGCGCGCCGCATGCCGGCAGCCTGTGCGCAGCGTCTGCGCAGCATGTAGGAAGGGTGTGCGCAGAATGCTGGCAGCGTGTGCGCAGCTTGCGCGGAGCGCGCTGATTCTGTCGACAGTGAGGCTAGCGAACCTTGTCGTGCCATGGCGTGTGCGCAGCATGCAGGCAGAGTGCGCGAAGGATGCTGGCAGCGTGCGCGCAATGTGCGCGCAGCGTGCTGGTTCTGTCGACAGCGAGGCTAGCGAAACATGTCCTGCCGTGGCCTGCGCGCAGCCTGCGCGCAGCATGCCGGCAGCCTGGGCTGGGGTTTTTTCAAATGTCGACAGATTTTTTCAAACCTTGTCAAACCCCTTTTTTATTGAAATTTCCTCGCACAATAAGCTCCCCATAAGTAGTCTATGATTTTTAGGACCTTCTCCAACTTACGGAACTAAAAAATTCCTCCCAGATTTTTTTTAATGATTTTTTCAATTTTACGACTTCTAAAAATAATAAAAAATACTTCCCGACTTCAAAAATTTATGAAACTTTTTCCCATCATAGATTGCATTTTTCTTAGTATCCCTGCAAAAAATCACGTCCAAATACCTTAAATTGAATTATTTAGAGCCCATTATGACTCCTCGCGCATAGGTGATGTCTGTTCCTGTCAAAGGGCTAAATGCATAAAATGCTATATAGGGGGGTGTGTGTTGCCTGCATATGCATGGCAGCCCATGCCCTCCTAGCTGCAGCCCCCTTCCCCCACGCCACACCCATGTCATGTTGCCTCGATATGTTGCCTCGGTATTATGGGTTTGGTGTCGGGGTCGGGGGGCTGCCACCCATGGCGGTGGTGGCCGGAATCCGGCCGCCGCCACCACGCCGCCGCCATGGGTGAGGGGGAAAAAAAAAAAGGCGTGGAAGTTGCGAAATGGGGTTGTCTAGGCTTTTTTTTGGCATGGGAGAGCACGGAGTGCTTGGAACTCCTTCTCAAATGCGCGGGCATGTCGACCACAACCTCATTTCGCAACAACAACCACCTGTGTGGGGTGGCGGTGGGTGGATAGTCGCGGATTGTGGTTTTGCCAAGCCAATGTTTTCAAAAAATTTCATCAAAATTAAAAACAAATGTTTTGTTGCCTTCGGATTTGTGGGCGAGCGGCGAGTCGGAGTTGAGCCGGTAAAGTTTAACCTCGGTGTGCACGGTTGTTTTTAGAAACTCAATCCAATACCGGGGACGTTGAAAGTGATGCTCTTATGAGTTGCAAACCCACAAGATTTAAAGAACCTTTTCAAAACAATTTCAAACCAACATTCATTAAAAACAGAAATTTTCATCAAAATCAAAAACAAATGTTTCGTTGCCTTCGGACTAGTGGGCGAGTGGCGAGTCGGAGTGGAGCCGGTAAAGTTTAACCTCGGTGTGCACGGTTGTTTTTAGAAACTCAATCCAATACCGGGGACGTTGAAAGTGATGCTCTTATGAGTTGCAAACCCACTAGATTTAAAGAACCTTTTCAAAACAATTTCAAACTAACA
>JAXCME010000147.1:47500-48950 GCA_034190965.1 Prunus campanulata
TTTCAATTTTACGACTTCTAAAAATAATAAAAAATACTTCCCGACTTCAAAAATTTATGAAACTTTTTCCCATCATAGATTGCATTTTTCTTAGTATCCCTGCAAAAAATCACGTCCAAATACCTTAAATTGAATTATTTAGAGCCCATTATGACTCCTCGCGCATAGGTGATGTCTGTTCCTGTCAAAGGGCTAAATGCATAAAATGCTATATAGGGGGGTGTGTGTTGCCTGCATATGCATGGCAGCCCATGCCCTCCTAGCTGCAGCCCCCTTCCCCCACGCCACACCCATGTCATGTTGCCTCGATATGTTGCCTCGGTATTATGGGTTTGGTGTCGGGGTCGGGGGGCTGCCACCCATGGCGGTGGTGGCCGGAATCCGGCCGCCGCCACCACGCCGCCGCCATGGGTGAGGGGGAAAAAAAAAAAGGCGTGGAAGTTGCGAAATGGGGTTGTCTAGGCTTTTTTTTGGCATGGGAGAGCACGGAGTGCTTGGAACTCCTTCTCAAATGCGCGGGCATGTCGACCACAACCTCATTTCGCAACAACAACCACCTGTGTGGGGTGGCGGTGGGTGGATAGTCGCGGATTGTGGTTTTGCCAAGCCAATGTTTTCAAAAAATTTCATCAAAATTAAAAACAAATGTTTTGTTGCCTTCGGATTTGTGGGCGAGCGGCGAGTCGGAGTTGAGCCGGTAAAGTTTAACCTCGGTGTGCACGGTTGTTTTTAGAAACTCAATCCAATACCGGGGACGTTGAAAGTGATGCTCTTATGAGTTGCAAACCCACAAGATTTAAAGAACCTTTTCAAAACAATTTCAAACCAACATTCATTAAAAACAGAAATTTTCATCAAAATCAAAAACAAATGTTTCGTTGCCTTCGGACTAGTGGGCGAGTGGCGAGTCGGAGTGGAGCCGGTAAAGTTTAACCTCGGTGTGCACGGTTGTTTTTAGAAACTCAATCCAATACCGGGGACGTTGAAAGTGATGCTCTTATGAGTTGCAAACCCACTAGATTTAAAGAACCTTTTCAAAACAATTTCAAACTAACAAGATTTAAAAACAGAAATTTTCATCAAAATGGAAAACAAATGTTTTGTTGCCTTCGGATTTGTGGGCGAGTGGCGAGTCGGAGTGGAGCCGGTAAAGTTTAACCTCGGTGTGCACGGTTGTTTTTAGAAACTCAATCCAATACCGGGGACGTTGAAAGTGATGCTCTTATGAGTTGCAAACCCACAAGATTTTAAAAACTTTTTGAAAATGTTTCTTCTAAATGACAAATTTTGATCCTTGGCAAGTGCTCAATCCGTAACTATCCAATCACCGCCACATTACACTGGTCGGGAGTGTGTGAATCGTGTCATTCCGGGGGTTGCCATAGACAATCTTTTGCATGCGAGGGAATGTCTATGCCTACCCCGGGAATCACACAGTTCACCCACTGGT
>JAXCME010000148.1:0-2500 GCA_034190965.1 Prunus campanulata
CCCTTCCAGAAGTCGGGGTTTGTTGCACGTATTAGCTCTAGAATTACTACGGTTATCCGAGTAGTAGATACCATCAAACAAACTATAACTGATTTAATGAGCCATTCGCAGTTTCACAGTCTGAATTAGTTCATACTTACACATGCATGGCTTAATCTTTGAGACAAGCATATGACTACTGGCAGGATCAACCAGGTAGCATTCCTTTCCGACATCGGCCCGTGCAAGACAAACGACCTTGCGGGTCGAGAGCTCGCCGCGGGCACGACAGTCGTACGTGTCGAGCGAAAACGCTTCAAATTGGACGATCGGAGCCCGAAGACCCCACGCCCGCTTAATGCTCCGCATCCGAGATCACAAGCAGAAACTTGTGGACCTTCACAATCTCACGATGAATCGTGGGTTGATCGGGACACAAGCACTGCTACAACGTCCTCCTGCTGCCCGCGAAGGGCAAGAGGAGGAAAGGGACAACGAGAGGCACCATTCCTTAACAATAGGTAGCCAAAACAGGAACCCATTAACCCGCACAAGCCAATCTTGAAGCATCAATGACGAGGGGTATGAGACGACAGTTCGATGCCAGAGCAAAGAGCCTGCCGGTGCATACAACCCATTCACCACTCACACGCCGTTGCATTAGCAAAGCCCAGCACCACCAAACGAACCGCACATCTCAACAAGCACAATGGCTAACCGAGAATGCGGCTGCACCGAGTGGAGCCAAGCCCGCACCGCTAGGCATGACAAGAAAATCATGAAATCTAGGCAACTAGGCAACCGATATGTTGTGGGTTCGTAACTCGTAGGAGTGTCACTTTCAACGTCCCCGGTATTGGATTGAGTTTCTAAAAACAACCGTGCACACCGAGGTTAAACTTTACCGGCTCCACTCCGACTCGCCACTCGCCCACTACTCCGAAGGCAACCGATATTTTGTGGCATCATTGCTACTCTTAAGATTGTCATCCTCGACTTGCTCATGCATTGGGCTCGCACCGTGCACACACAAGCAATGCCTAGACAATCCCAATCATAACTCAACCGCACACTCAGAGGATTGGATAGCTTCTTCCAAAGCCAACCTACCCCCACACGTGTGTGAGTGGGCAACAATTCGCTAGCTTCTTCATCAACTCCGCCGAAAGCCATCCTCGACATACCGTGCATTGAGAAGGTTTGGTGGCCGTACTCCCAACACAAAAGCATACCGAGGACAACCCCAAGCAAAAGCTCACCCAAAGCCAACGCATCGTCACCATGTGTTCGTGTGGCCAACAATTGGCTAGCTTCTTCATCAACCCCGCCGAAAGCCATCCTCGACATACCCGTGCATTGAGAAGGTTTGGTGGCCGTACTCCCAACACAAAAGCAAACCGAGGACAACCCCAAGCAAAAGTTCACTTGAAGCCAACCCATCATCCCCCACACCAGTGGGTGAACTGTGTGATTCCCGGGGTAGGCATAGACATTCCCTCGCATGCAAAAGATTGTCTATGGCAACCCCCGGAATGACACTATTCACACACTCCCGACCAGTGTAGTGTGGCGGTGATTGGATAGTTACGGATTGAGCACTTGCCAAGGATCAAAATTTGTCATTTAGAAGAAACATTTTCAAAAAGTTTTTAAAATCTTGTGGGTTTGCAACTCATAAGAGCATCACTTTCAACGTCCCCGGTATTGGATTGAGTTTCTAAAAACAACCGTGCACACCGAGGTTAAACTTTACCGGCTCCACTCCGACTCGCCACTCGCCCACAAATCCGAAGGCAACAAAACATTTGTTTTCTATTTTGATGAATATTTCTGTTTTTAATGATTGTTGGTTTGAAATTGTTTTGAATAGGTTCTTTAAATCTAGTGGGTTTGCAACTCATAAGAGCATCACTTTCAACGTCCCCGGTATTGGATTGAGTTTCTAAAAACAACCGTGCACACCGAGGTTAAACTTTACCGGCTCCACTCCGACTCGCCACTCGCCCACTAGTCCGAAGGCAACGAAACATTTGTTTTTGATTTTGATGAAAATTTCTGTTTTTAATGAATGTTGGTTTGAAATTGTTTTGAAAAGGTTTTTTAAATCTTGTGGGTTTGCAACTCATAAGAGCATCACTTTC
This sequence comes from Prunus campanulata, assembly GCA_034190965.1. Classification (NCBI taxonomy): domain Eukaryota; kingdom Viridiplantae; phylum Streptophyta; class Magnoliopsida; order Rosales; family Rosaceae; genus Prunus; species Prunus campanulata. Next base: position 2,121 of record JAXCME010000148.1, read on the forward strand.
AACGTCCCCGGTATTGGATTGAGTTTCTAAAAACAACCGTGCACACCGAGGTTAAACTTTACCGGCTCAACTCCGACTCGCCGCTCGCCCACAAATCCGAAGGCAACAAAACATTTGTTTTTAATTTTGATGAAATTTTTTGAAAACATTGGCTTGGCAAACCACAATCCGCGACTATCCACCCACCGCCACCCCACACGGGTGGTTGTTGTTGCGAAATGAGGTTGTGGTCGACATGCCCGCGCATTTGAGAAGGAGTTCCAAGCACTCCGTGCTCTCCCATGCCAAAAAAAAGCCTAGACAACCCCATTTCGCAACTTCCACGCCTTTTTTTTTTTTTTCCCCCTCACCCATGGCGGCGGCGTGGTGGCGGCGGCCGG
>JAXCME010000148.1:12500-15000 GCA_034190965.1 Prunus campanulata
CAACCCCAAGCAAAAGTTCACTTGAAGCCAACCCATCATCCCCCACACCAGTGGGTGAACTGTGTGATTCCCGGGGTAGGCATAGACATTCCCTCGCATGCAAAAGATTGTCTATGGCAACCCCCGGAATGACACTATTCACACACTCCCGACCAGTGTAGTGTGGCGGTGATTGGATAGTTACGGATTGAGCACTTGCCAAGGATCAAAATTTGTCATTTAGAAGAAACATTTTCAAAAAGTTTTTAAAATCTTGTGGGTTTGCAACTCATAAGAGCATCACTTTCAACGTCCCCGGTATTGGATTGAGTTTCTAAAAACAACCGTGCACACCGAGGTTAAACTTTACCGGCTCCACTCCGACTCGCCACTCGCCCACAAATCCGAAGGCAACAAAACATTTGTTTTCTATTTTGATGAATATTTCTGTTTTTAATGATTGTTGGTTTGAAATTGTTTTGAATAGGTTCTTTAAATCTAGTGGGTTTGCAACTCATAAGAGCATCACTTTCAACGTCCCCGGTATTGGATTGAGTTTCTAAAAACAACCGTGCACACCGAGGTTAAACTTTACCGGCTCCACTCCGACTCGCCACTCGCCCACTAGTCCGAAGGCAACGAAACATTTGTTTTTGATTTTGATGAAAATTTCTGTTTTTAATGAATGTTGGTTTGAAATTGTTTTGAAAAGGTTTTTTAAATCTTGTGGGTTTGCAACTCATAAGAGCATCACTTTCAACGTCCCCGGTATTGGATTGAGTTTCTAAAAACAACCGTGCACACCGAGGTTAAACTTTACCGGCTCAACTCCGACTCGCCGCTCGCCCACAAATCCGAAGGCAACAAAACATTTGTTTTTAATTTTGATGAAATTTTTTGAAAACATTGGCTTGGCAAACCACAATCCGCGACTATCCACCCACCGCCACCCCACACGGGTGGTTGTTGTTGCGAAATGAGGTTGTGGTCGACATGCCCGCGCATTTGAGAAGGAGTTCCAAGCACTCCGTGCTCTCCCATGCCAAAAAAAAGCCTAGACAACCCCATTTCGCAACTTCCACGCCTTTTTTTTTTTTTCCCCCTCACCCATGGCGGCGGCGTGGTGGCGGCGGCCGGATTCCGGCCACCACCGCCATGGGTGGCAGCCCCCCGACCCCGACACCAAACCCATAATACCGAGGCAACATGACATGGGTGTGGCGTGGGGGAAGGGGGCTGCAGCTAGGAGGGCATGGGCTGCCATGCATATGCAGGCAACACACACCCCCCTATATAGCATTTTATGCATTTAGCCCTTTGACAGGAACAGACATCACCTATGCGCGAGGAGTCATAATGGGCTCTAAATAATTCAATTTAAGGTATTTGGACGTGATTTTTTGCAAGGATACTAAGAAAAATGCAATCTATGATGGGAAAAAGTTTCATAAATTTTTGAAGTCGGGAAGTATTTTTTATTATTTTTAGAAGTCGTAAAATTGAAAAAATCATTAAAAAAAATCTGGGAGGAATTTTTTAGTTCCGTAAGTTGGAGAAGGTCCTAAAAATCATAGACTACTTATGGGGAGCTTATTGTGCGAGGAAATTTCAATAAAAAAGGGGTTTGACAAGGTTTGAAAAAATCTGTCGACATTTGAAAAAAACCCAGCCCAGGCTGCCGGCATGCTGCGCGCATGCTGCGCGCAGGCTGCGCGCAGGCCACGGCAGGACATGTTTCGCTAGCCTCGCTGTCGACAGAACCAGCACGCTGCGCGCACATTGCGCGCACGCTGCCAGCATCCTTCGCGCACTCTGCCTGCATGCTGCGCACACGCCATGGCACGACAAGGTTCGCTAGCCTCACTGTCGACAGAATCAGCGCGCTCCGCGCAAGCTGCGCACACGCTGCCAGCATTCTGCGCACACCCTTCCTACATGCTGCGCACACGCTGCGCACACGCTGCCGGCATGCGGCGCGCAGCCCATGGCAGGACAAGTTCCGAAAAATTCTGTCGACATTTTCAGCAGGGCGCACGCGAGGCAAGGCTGCCGACATGCTGTGCACAGGCTGGCGGCATGCTGCGCACAGGCTGCCGGCATGCTGCGCACAGGCTGCCGGCATGCTGCGCACAGGCTGCCGGCATGCTGCGCACAGGCTGCCGGCATGCTGCGCACAGGCTGCCGGCATGCTGCGCGTAGCCCATGGCAGGACAAGTTCCGAAAATTTCTGTCGACATTTTTACGCCACCGTTGGCTTCCGGAAGCGTCACTAGGTCGGAATGCGTTGAATGGGAGCAAAGGCAAGGCCACGGCATGCCAAGGCGAAGGCAACGCATGGCTTGAATGGCTTGGTCTAGGCCACATCATGGTGACGGCATGCCAAGGCAACGCATGCCTCCCATGGCCTCACTTTCTCGGAATGCCTTGAACGATGAGCAATGCCAAGGCTAGTGAACGCATGCCAATGCAAGGCAAGGCAAGCCACACCATCCGAAGCCTCCAATAACCTCACTTTCTCGGA
>JAXCME010000148.1:35000-37500 GCA_034190965.1 Prunus campanulata
TCATAAGAGCATCACTTTCAACGTCCCCGGTATTGGATTGAGTTTCTAAAAACAACCGTGCACACCGAGGTTAAACTTTACCGGCTCCACTCCGACTCGCCACTCGCCCACAAATCCGAAGGCAACAAAACATTTGTTTTCTATTTTGATGAATATTTCTGTTTTAATGATTGTTGGTTTGAAATTGTTTTGAATAGGTTCTTTAAATCTAGTGGGTTTGCAACTCATAAGAGCATCACTTTCAACGTCCCCGGTATTGGATTGAGTTTCTAAAAACAACCGTGCACACCGAGGTTAAACTTTACCGGCTCCACTCCGACTCGCCACTCGCCCACTAGTCCGAAGGCAACGAAACATTTGTTTTTGATTTTGATGAAAATTTCTGTTTTTAATGAATGTTGGTTTGAAATTGTTTTGAAAAGGTTTTTTAAATCTTGTGGGTTTGCAACTCATAAGAGCATCACTTTCAACGTCCCCGGTATTGGATTGAGTTTCTAAAAACAACCGTGCACACCGAGGTTAAACTTTACCGGCTCAACTCCGACTCGCCGCTCGCCCACAAATCCGAAGGCAACAAAACATTTGTTTTTAATTTTGATGAAATTTTTTGAAAACATTGGCTTGGCAAACCACAATCCGCGACTATCCACCCACCGCCACCCCACACGGGTGGTTGTTGTTGCGAAATGAGGTTGTGGTCGACATGCCCGCGCATTTGAGAAGGAGTTCCAAGCACTCCGTGCTCTCCCATGCCAAAAAAAAGCCTAGACAACCCCATTTCGCAACTTCCACGCCTTTTTTTTTTTTTTCCCCCTCACCCATGGCGGCGGCGTGGTGGCGGCGGCCGGATTCCGGCCACCACCGCCATGGGTGGCAGCCCCCCGACCCCGACACCAAACCCATAATACCGAGGCAACATATCGAGGCAACATGACATGGGTGTGGCGTGGGGGAAGGGGGCTGCAGCTAGGAGGGCATGGGCTGCCATGCATATGCAGGCAACACACACCCCCCTATATAGCATTTTATGCATTTAGCCCTTTGACAGGAACAGACATCACCTATGCGCGAGGAGTCATAATGGGCTCTAAATAATTCAATTTAAGGTATTTGGACGTGATTTTTTGCAAGGATACTAAGAAAAATGCAATCTATGATGGGAAAAAGTTTCATAAATTTTTGAAGTCGGGAAGTATTTTTTATTATTTTTAGAAGTCGTAAAATTGAAAAAATCATTAAAAAAAATCTGGGAGGAATTTTTTAGTTCCGTAAGTTGGAGAAGGTCCTAAAAATCATAGACTACTTATGGGGAGCTTATTGTGCGAGGAAATTTCAATAAAAAAGGGGTTTGACAAGGTTTGAAAAAATCTGTCGACATTTGAAAAAAACCCAGCCCAGGCTGCCGGCATGCTGCGCGCATGCTGCGCGCAGGCTGCGCGCAGGCCACGGCAGGACATGTTTCGCTAGCCTCGCTGTCGACAGAACCAGCACGCTGCGCGCACATTGCGCGCACGCTGCCAGCATCCTTCGCGCACTCTGCCTGCATGCTGCGCACACGCCATGGCACGACAAGGTTCGCTAGCCTCACTGTCGACAGAATCAGCGCGCTCCGCGCAAGCTGCGCACACGCTGCCAGCATTCTGCGCACACCCTTCCTACATGCTGCGCACACGCTGCGCACACGCTGCCGGCATGCGGCGCGCAGCCCATGGCAGGACAAGTTCCGAAAAATTCTGTCGACATTTTCAGCAGGGCGCACGCGAGGCAAGGCTGCCGACATGCTGTGCACAGGCTGGCGGCATGCTGCGCACAGGCTGCCGGCATGCTGCGCACAGGCTGCCGGCATGCTGCGCACAGGCTGCCGGCATGCTGCGCACAGGCTGCCGGCATGCTGCGCACAGGCTGCCGGCATGCTGCGCGTAGCCCATGGCAGGACAAGTTCCGAAAATTTCTGTCGACATTTTTACGCCACCGTTGGCTTCCGGAAGCGTCACTAGGTCGGAATGCGTTGAATGGGAGCAAAGGCAAGGCCACGGCATGCCAAGGCGAAGGCAACGCATGGCTTGAATGGCTTGGTCTAGGCCACATCATGGTGACGGCATGCCAAGGCAACGCATGCCTCCCATGGCCTCACTTTCTCGGAATGCCTTGAACGATGAGCAATGCCAAGGCTAGTGAACGCATGCCAATGCAAGGCAAGGCAAGCCACACCATCCGAAGCCTCCAATAACCTCACTTTCTCGGAATGCCTTGAATGGGCACGGCATGTGAAGGCAAGGCAAGGTCCTAAAAATCATTTTGTAAGTTGGAGAAGGCCCTAAAAATCATAGACTTAATTATAGGGAGCTTATTGTGCGGGGAAATTTGAACAAAAATGGGGTTTGACAAGGTTTGAAAATTTCGGTCGACATTTTCAGCATGCTGCGCGCAGGCTGCCGACATGCCAAGGCATGACAAGGTTTCGAAAAATTCTGCCGACAGATTGAGCACTGCGCGCACG
>JAXCME010000148.1:57500-65000 GCA_034190965.1 Prunus campanulata
AACTTTACCGGCTCCACTCCGACTCGCCACTCGCCCACTAGTCCGAAGGCAACGAAACATTTGTTTTTGATTTTGATGAAAATTTCTGTTTTTAATGAATGTTGGTTTGAAATTGTTTTGAAAAGGTTTTTTAAATCTTGTGGGTTTGCAACTCATAAGAGCATCACTTTCAACGTCCCCGGTATTGGATTGAGTTTCTAAAAACAACCGTGCACACCGAGGTTAAACTTTACCGGCTCAACTCCGACTCGCCGCTCGCCCACAAATCCGAAGGCAACAAAACATTTGTTTTTAATTTTGATGAAATTTTTTGAAAACATTGGCTTGGCAAACCACAATCCGCGACTATCCACCCACCGCCACCCCACACGGGTGGTTGTTGTTGCGAAATGAGGTTGTGGTCGACATGCCCGCGCATTTGAGAAGGAGTTCCAAGCACTCCGTGCTCTCCCATGCCAAAAAAAAGCCTAGACAACCCCATTTCGCAACTTCCACGCCTTTTTTTTTTTTTTCCCCCTCACCCATGGCGGCGGCGTGGTGGCGGCGGCCGGATTCCGGCCACCACCGCCATGGGTGGCAGCCCCCCGACCCCGACACCAAACCCATAATACCGAGGCAACATATCGAGGCAACATGACATGGGTGTGGCGTGGGGGAAGGGGGCTGCAGCTAGGAGGGCATGGGCTGCCATGCATATGCAGGCAACACACACCCCCCTATATAGCATTTTATGCATTTAGCCCTTTGACAGGAACAGACATCACCTATGCGCGAGGAGTCATAATGGGCTCTAAATAATTCAATTTAAGGTATTTGGACGTGATTTTTTGCAAGGATACTAAGAAAAATGCAATCTATGATGGGAAAAAGTTTCATAAATTTTTGAAGTCGGGAAGTATTTTTTATTATTTTTAGAAGTCGTAAAATTGAAAAAATCATTAAAAAAAATCTGGGAGGAATTTTTTAGTTCCGTAAGTTGGAGAAGGTCCTAAAAATCATAGACTACTTATGGGGAGCTTATTGTGCGAGGAAATTTCAATAAAAAAGGGGTTTGACAAGGTTTGAAAAAATCTGTCGACATTTGAAAAAAACCCAGCCCAGGCTGCCGGCATGCTGCGCGCATGCTGCGCGCAGGCTGCGCGCAGGCCACGGCAGGACATGTTTCGCTAGCCTCGCTGTCGACAGAACCAGCACGCTGCGCGCACATTGCGCGCACGCTGCCAGCATCCTTCGCGCACTCTGCCTGCATGCTGCGCACACGCCATGGCACGACAAGGTTCGCTAGCCTCACTGTCGACAGAATCAGCGCGCTCCGCGCAAGCTGCGCACACGCTGCCAGCATTCTGCGCACACCCTTCCTACATGCTGCGCACACGCTGCGCACACGCTGCCGGCATGCGGCGCGCAGCCCATGGCAGGACAAGTTCCGAAAAATTCTGTCGACATTTTCAGCAGGGCGCACGCGAGGCAAGGCTGCCGACATGCTGTGCACAGGCTGGCGGCATGCTGCGCACAGGCTGCCGGCATGCTGCGCACAGGCTGCCGGCATGCTGCGCACAGGCTGCCGGCATGCTGCGCGCAGCCCATGGCAGGACAAGTTCCGAAAATTTCTGTCGACATTTTTACGCCACCGTTGGCTTCCGGAAGCGTCACTAGGTCGGAATGCGTTGAATGGGAGCAAAGGCAAGGCCACGGCATGCCAAGGCGAAGGCAACGCATGGCTTGAATGGCTTGGTCTAGGCCACATCATGGTGACGGCATGCCAAGGCAACGCATGCCTCCCATGGCCTCACTTTCTCGGAATGCCTTGAACGATGAGCAATGCCAAGGCTAGTGAACGCATGCCAATGCAAGGCAAGGCAAGCCACACCATCCGAAGCCTCCAATAACCTCACTTTCTCGGAATGCCTTGAATGGGCACGGCATGTGAAGGCAAGGCAAGGTCCTAAAAATCATTTTGTAAGTTGGAGAAGGCCCTAAAAATCATAGACTTAATTATAGGGAGCTTATTGTGCGGGGAAATTTGAACAAAAATGGGGTTTGACAAGGTTTGAAAATTTCGGTCGACATTTTCAGCATGCTGCGCGCAGGCTGCCGACATGCCAAGGCATGACAAGGTTTCGAAAAATTCTGCCGACAGATTGAGCACTGCGCGCACGCTGCCGACATGCTGCACGCAGGCTTCGTGCATGATGCGCGCAGGCTGCCGACATGCCAAGGCATTCCAAGCTTCCAATAGCCTCACTTTCTCGAAATGCCTTGAATGGGGCAATGCCAAGGCCACGGCATGCCAAGGCAAGGCAAGGCAAGGCGCGGCATGGCAAGGCAACACAAGGCGTGCAAAGGCCAAGGCACGACATGCCAAGGCAAGGCAAGGCTTGCCAAGGCATGACAAGCCAAGGTTTCCAAAAATTCTGCCGACAGATTGAGCACTGCGCGCACGCTGCCGACATGCTGCGCGTAGGCTTCGTGCATGATGCGCGCAGGCTGCCGACATGCCAAGCTTCCAATAGCCTCACTTTCTCGGAATGCCTTGAATCGGGAGCAATGCCAAGCCACGCCATCCCAAGCTTCCAATAGCCTCACTTTCTTGAAATGCCTTGAATGGGGCAATGCCAAGGCCAAGGCACGACATGCCAAGGCCATGGCATGCCAAGGCAAGGCAAGGTGTGCAAAGGCCAAGGCACGACATGCCGATGCAATGCAAGGCAAGCCAAGGTTTGAAAAATTCTGTCGACATTTTCAGCATGTTGCGCGCAGGCGGCGTCCATGCTGCGTGCAGGGTGCGCGCAGGCTGCGTGCGAGACATGGCATGACAAGGTTTCGAAAAATTCTGTCGACAGAATCAGCATGCTGCGCCCAGGCTGCCGGCATGCTGCGCGCAGACTTCGTGCATGATGCGAGCAGGCTGCGTGCAAGGGTAGGCATGCCAAGCTTCCAACGCAAGGCTACGCAAGGCAAGGCAAGGCAACGCAAGGCAAGGCATGGCAACGTAAGGCAAGGCAACGCAAGGCAACGCAACGCAAGGCAACGCAAAGGCAAGGCAACGCAAGGCAAAGGCAAGGCAAGGCTTGCCAAGGCCAAGGCATGGCAACGTAAGGCAAGGCAACGCAAGGCAACGCAAGGCAACGCAAAGGCAAGGCAACGCAAGGCAAAGGCAAGGCAAGGCTTGCCAAGGCCAAGGCATGGCAACGTAAGGCAAGGCAACGCAAGGCAACGCAACGCAAGGCAACGCAAAGGCAAGGCAACGCAAGGCAAAGGCAAGGCAAGGCTTGCCAAGGCCAAGGCATGGCAACGTAAGGCAAGGCAATGCAAGGCTTTCCAAGGCAAGGCAACGCAAGGCAACGCAAAGGCAACGCAAAGGCAACGCAAAGGCAAGGCAACGCAAGGCAAGGCAACGCAAGGCTTGCCAAGGCCAAGGCAAGGCAAGTACGTAAAAATACAAAGTGTCGGATGTGTAGCCTCATCAAGTTTTGGAGGAAAGTTTAATGGAAAAGGAGGGGGAGGGACGAATCGAAGCGACGCAGGGCTGAATCTCAGTGGACGCAGGGCTGAATCTCAGTGGATCAGCCTTTTATCTAATAAATGCATCCCTTCCAGAAGTCGGGGTTTGTTGCACGTATTAGCTCTAGAATTACTACGGTTATCCGAGTAGTAGATACCATCAAACAAACTATAACTGATTTAATGAGCCATTCGCAGTTTCACAGTCTGAATTAGTTCATACTTACACATGCATGGCTTAATCTTTGAGACAAGCATATGACTACTGGCAGGATCAACCAGGTAGCATTCCTTTCCGACATCGGCCCGTGCAAGACAAACGACCTTGCGGGTCGAGAGCTCGCCGCGGGCACGACAGTCGTACGTGTCGAGCGAAAACGCTTCAAATTGGACGATCGGAGCCCGAAGACCCCACGCCCGCTTAATGCTCCGCATCCGAGATCACAAGCAGAAACTTGTGGACCTTCACAATCTCACGATGAATCGTGGGTTGATCGGGACACAAGCACTGCTACAACGTCCTCCTGCTGCCCGCGAAGGGCAAGAGGAGGAAAGGGACAACGAGAGGCACCATTCCTTAACAATAGGTAGCCAAAACAGGAACCCATTAACCCGCACAAGCCAATCTTGAAGCATCAATGACGAGGGGTATGAGACGACAGTTCGATGCCAGAGCAAAGAGCCTGCCGGTGCATACAACCCATTCACCACTCACACGCCGTTGCATTAGCAAAGCCCAGCACCACCAAACGAACCGCACATCTCAACAAGCACAATGGCTAACCGAGAATGCGGCTGCACCGAGTGGAGCCAAGCCCGCACCGCTAGGCATGACAAGAAAATCATGAAATCTAGGCAACTAGGCAACCGATATGTTGTGGGTTCGTAACTCGTAGGAGTGTCACTTTCAACGTCCCCGGTATTGGATTGAGTTTCTAAAAACAACCGTGCACACCGAGGTTAAACTTTACCGGCTCCACTCCGACTCGCCACTCGCCCACTACTCCGAAGGCAACCGATATTTTGTGGCATCATTGCTACTCTTAAGATTGTCATCCTCGACTTGCTCATGCATTGGGCTCGCACCGTGCACACACAAGCAATGCCTAGACAATCCCAATCATAACTCAACCGCACACTCAGAGGATTGGATAGCTTCTTCCAAAGCCAACCTACCCCCACACGTGTGTGAGTGGGCAACAATTCGCTAGCTTCTTCATCAACTCCGCCGAAAGCCATCCTCGACATACCCGTGCATTGAGAAGGTTTGGTGGCCGTACTCCCAACACAAAAGCATACCGAGGACAACCCCAAGCAAAAGCTCACCCAAAGCCAACGCATCGTCACCATGTGTTCGTGTGGCCAACAATTGGCTAGCTTCTTCATCAACCCCGCCGAAAGCCATCCTCGACATACCCGTGCATTGAGAAGGTTTGGTGGCCGTACTCCCAACACAAAAGCAAACCGAGGACAACCCCAAGCAAAAGTTCACTTGAAGCCAACCCATCATCCCCCACACCAGTGGGTGAACTGTGTGATTCCCGGGGTAGGCATAGACATTCCCTCGCATGCAAAAGATTGTCTATGGCAACCCCCGGAATGACACTATTCACACACTCCCGACCAGTGTAGTGTGGCGGTGATTGGATAGTTACGGATTGAGCACTTGCCAAGGATCAAAATTTGTCATTTAGAAGAAACATTTTCAAAAAGTTTTTAAAATCTTGTGGGTTTGCAACTCATAAGAGCATCACTTTCAACGTCCCCGGTATTGGATTGAGTTTCTAAAAACAACCGTGCACACCGAGGTTAAACTTTACCGGCTCCACTCCGACTCGCCACTCGCCCACAAATCCGAAGGCAACAAAACATTTGTTTTCTATTTTGATGAATATTTCTGTTTTTAATGATTGTTGGTTTGAAATTGTTTTGAATAGGTTCTTTAAATCTAGTGGGTTTGCAACTCATAAGAGCATCACTTTCAACGTCCCCGGTATTGGATTGAGTTTCTAAAAACAACCGTGCACACCGAGGTTAAACTTTACCGGCTCCACTCCGACTCGCCACTCGCCCACTAGTCCGAAGGCAACGAAACATTTGTTTTTGATTTTGATGAAAATTTCTGTTTTTAATGAATGTTGGTTTGAAATTGTTTTGAAAAGGTTTTTTAAATCTTGTGGGTTTGCAACTCATAAGAGCATCACTTTCAACGTCCCCGGTATTGGATTGAGTTTCTAAAAACAACCGTGCACACCGAGGTTAAACTTTACCGGCTCAACTCCGACTCGCCGCTCGCCCACAAATCCGAAGGCAACAAAACATTTGTTTTTAATTTTGATGAAATTTTTTGAAAACATTGGCTTGGCAAACCACAATCCGCGACTATCCACCCACCGCCACCCCACACGGGTGGTTGTTGTTGCGAAATGAGGTTGTGGTCGACATGCCCGCGCATTTGAGAAGGAGTTCCAAGCACTCCGTGCTCTCCCATGCCAAAAAAAAGCCTAGACAACCCCATTTCGCAACTTCCACGCCTTTTTTTTTTTTTTCCCCCTCACCCATGGCGGCGGCGTGGTGGCGGCGGCCGGATTCCGGCCACCACCGCCATGGGTGGCAGCCCCCCGACCCCGACACCAAACCCATAATACCGAGGCAACATATCGAGGCAACATGACATGGGTGTGGCGTGGGGGAAGGGGGCTGCAGCTAGGAGGGCATGGGCTGCCATGCATATGCAGGCAACACACACCCCCCTATATAGCATTTTATGCATTTAGCCCTTTGACAGGAACAGACATCACCTATGCGCGAGGAGTCATAATGGGCTCTAAATAATTCAATTTAAGGTATTTGGACGTGATTTTTTGCAAGGATACTAAGAAAAATGCAATCTATGATGGGAAAAAGTTTCATAAATTTTTGAAGTCGGGAAGTATTTTTTATTATTTTTAGAAGTCGTAAAATTGAAAAAATCATTAAAAAAAATCTGGGAGGAATTTTTTAGTTCCGTAAGTTGGAGAAGGTCCTAAAAATCATAGACTACTTATGGGGAGCTTATTGTGCGAGGAAATTTCAATAAAAAAGGGGTTTGACAAGGTTTGAAAAAATCTGTCGACATTTGAAAAAAACCCAGCCCAGGCTGCCGGCATGCTGCGCGCATGCTGCGCGCAGGCTGCGCGCAGGCCACGGCAGGACATGTTTCGCTAGCCTCGCTGTCGACAGAACCAGCACGCTGCGCGCACATTGCGCGCACGCTGCCAGCATCCTTCGCGCACTCTGCCTGCATGCTGCGCACACGCCATGGCACGACAAGGTTCGCTAGCCTCACTGTCGACAGAATCAGCGCGCTCCGCGCAAGCTGCGCACACGCTGCCAGCATTCTGCGCACACCCTTCCTACATGCTGCGCACACGCTGCGCACACGCTGCCGGCATGCGGCGCGCAGCCCATGGCAGGACAAGTTCCGAAAAATTCTGTCGACATTTTCAGCAGGGCGCACGCGAGGCAAGGCTGCCGACATGCTGTGCACAGGCTGGCGGCATGCTGCGCACAGGCTGCCGGCATGCTGCGCACAGGCTGCCGGCATGCTGCGCACAGGCTGCCGGCATGCTGCGCGCAGCCCATGGCAGGACAAGTTCCGAAAATTTCTGTCGACATTTTTACGCCACCGTTGGCTTCCGGAAGCGTCACTAGGTCGGAATGCGTTGAATGGGAGCAAAGGCAAGGCCACGGCATGCCAAGGCGAAGGCAACGCATGGCTTGAATGGCTTGGTCTAGGCCACATCATGGTGACGGCATGCCAAGGCAACGCATGCCTCCCATGGCCTCACTTTCTCGGAATGCCTTGAACGATGAGCAATGCCAAGGCTAGTGAACGCATGCCAATGCAAGGCAAGGCAAGCCACACCATCCGAAGCCTCCAATAACCTCACTTTCTCGGAATGCCTTGAATGGGCACGGCATGTGAAGGCAAGGCAAGGTCCTAAAAATCATTTT
>JAXCME010000148.1:85000-87500 GCA_034190965.1 Prunus campanulata
CATTTGTTTTCTATTTTGATGAATATTTCTGTTTTTAATGATTGTTGGTTTGAAATTGTTTTGAATAGGTTCTTTAAATCTAGTGGGTTTGCAACTCATAAGAGCATCACTTTCAACGTCCCCGGTATTGGATTGAGTTTCTAAAAACAACCGTGCACACCGAGGTTAAACTTTACCGGCTCCACTCCGACTCGCCACTCGCCCACTAGTCCGAAGGCAACGAAACATTTGTTTTTGATTTTGATGAAAATTTCTGTTTTTAATGAATGTTGGTTTGAAATTGTTTTGAAAAGGTTTTTTAAATCTTGTGGGTTTGCAACTCATAAGAGCATCACTTTCAACGTCCCCGGTATTGGATTGAGTTTCTAAAAACAACCGTGCACACCGAGGTTAAACTTTACCGGCTCAACTCCGACTCGCCGCTCGCCCACAAATCCGAAGGCAACAAAACATTTGTTTTTAATTTTGATGAAATTTTTTGAAAACATTGGCTTGGCAAACCACAATCCGCGACTATCCACCCACCGCCACCCCACACGGGTGGTTGTTGTTGCGAAATGAGGTTGTGGTCGACATGCCCGCGCATTTGAGAAGGAGTTCCAAGCACTCCGTGCTCTCCCATGCCAAAAAAAAGCCTAGACAACCCCATTTCGCAACTTCCACGCCTTTTTTTTTTTTTTCCCCCTCACCCATGGCGGCGGCGTGGTGGCGGCGGCCGGATTCCGGCCACCACCGCCATGGGTGGCAGCCCCCCGACCCCGACACCAAACCCATAATACCGAGGCAACATATCGAGGCAACATGACATGGGTGTGGCGTGGGGGAAGGGGGCTGCAGCTAGGAGGGCATGGGCTGCCATGCATATGCAGGCAACACACACCCCCCTATATAGCATTTTATGCATTTAGCCCTTTGACAGGAACAGACATCACCTATGCGCGAGGAGTCATAATGGGCTCTAAATAATTCAATTTAAGGTATTTGGACGTGATTTTTTGCAAGGATACTAAGAAAAATGCAATCTATGATGGGAAAAAGTTTCATAAATTTTTGAAGTCGGGAAGTATTTTTTATTATTTTTAGAAGTCGTAAAATTGAAAAAATCATTAAAAAAAATCTGGGAGGAATTTTTTAGTTCCGTAAGTTGGAGAAGGTCCTAAAAATCATAGACTACTTATGGGGAGCTTATTGTGCGAGGAAATTTCAATAAAAAAGGGGTTTGACAAGGTTTGAAAAAATCTGTCGACATTTGAAAAAAACCCAGCCCAGGCTGCCGGCATGCTGCGCGCATGCTGCGCGCAGGCTGCGCGCAGGCCACGGCAGGACATGTTTCGCTAGCCTCGCTGTCGACAGAACCAGCACGCTGCGCGCACATTGCGCGCACGCTGCCAGCATCCTTCGCGCACTCTGCCTGCATGCTGCGCACACGCCATGGCACGACAAGGTTCGCTAGCCTCACTGTCGACAGAATCAGCGCGCTCCGCGCAAGCTGCGCACACGCTGCCAGCATTCTGCGCACACCCTTCCTACATGCTGCGCACACGCTGCGCACACGCTGCCGGCATGCGGCGCGCAGCCCATGGCAGGACAAGTTCCGAAAAATTCTGTCGACATTTTCAGCAGGGCGCACGCGAGGCAAGGCTGCCGACATGCTGTGCACAGGCTGGCGGCATGCTGCGCACAGGCTGCCGGCATGCTGCGCACAGGCTGCCGGCATGCTGCGCACAGGCTGCCGGCATGCTGCGCGCAGCCCATGGCAGGACAAGTTCCGAAAATTTCTGTCGACATTTTTACGCCACCGTTGGCTTCCGGAAGCGTCACTAGGTCGGAATGCGTTGAATGGGAGCAAAGGCAAGGCCACGGCATGCCAAGGCGAAGGCAACGCATGGCTTGAATGGCTTGGTCTAGGCCACATCATGGTGACGGCATGCCAAGGCAACGCATGCCTCCCATGGCCTCACTTTCTCGGAATGCCTTGAACGATGAGCAATGCCAAGGCTAGTGAACGCATGCCAATGCAAGGCAAGGCAAGCCACACCATCCGAAGCCTCCAATAACCTCACTTTCTCGGAATGCCTTGAATGGGCACGGCATGTGAAGGCAAGGCAAGGTCCTAAAAATCATTTTGTAAGTTGGAGAAGGCCCTAAAAATCATAGACTTAATTATAGGGAGCTTATTGTGCGGGGAAATTTGAACAAAAATGGGGTTTGACAAGGTTTGAAAATTTCGGTCGACATTTTCAGCATGCTGCGCGCAGGCTGCCGACATGCCAAGGCATGACAAGGTTTCGAAAAATTCTGCCGACAGATTGAGCACTGCGCGCACGCTGCCGACATGCTGCACGCAGGCTTCGTGCATGATGCGCGCAGGCTGCCGACATGCCAAGGCATTCCAAGCTTCCAATAGCCTCACTTTCTCGAAATGCCTTGAATGGGGCAATGCCAAGGCCACGGCATGCCAAGGCAAGGCAAGGCAAGGCGCGGCATGGCAAGGCAACAC
>JAXCME010000149.1:22500-24936 GCA_034190965.1 Prunus campanulata
TTGAGACATTGTAGAATAAGCTAAGCTTTTCTTAATATCTTTTTGAGCAAGAGCTAAAGTGGCTCCTAAAAGTAATGTTATTATACCTGTCAAAGCTATTAGATTTATTATGTAAGGTATAACTATGAAAAGAGGAAGAAGCCGAGCTACAAGAAAAATCCCTGCTGCTACCATAGTAGCGGCATGTATAAGAGCCGAAATGGGGGGTAGGCCCTTCCATGGCATCAGGTAACCATACATGAAGGGGAAATTGGGCGGATTTTGCAACTGCGCCGGCAAAATAATAGGAAGGCGCATAAGGTAACAAATAAAAAATTAACCTCATTATTATAAACAAGTTATTAAATATCTCAAACAAATCCCGAAATTCAAAACTACCCGTTATCCAATAAAAACCCAAAATTCCTAATAATAAACCGAAATCCCCGACACGATTAGTTACAAACGCTTTTTGACAAGCATTCGCCGCACTAGGTCGTGTGAACCAAAAAACCTATTAATAGATAAGAACACATTCCAACCAATTCCCAAAAAATATAAATTTGTATCAAATTAGAACTAGTAACTAATCCCAACATTGAAGTATTGAAAAACTCATATAAGCAAAAAATCTCAAATATCCCTGATCATGAGACATATAATTATCACTATAAATAAGAACCATCATTCCAACAGTAGTGATTAATATTGACATAATAGAAGTAAGTGGATCAACCAAGCAGCCAAATTCTAAATAAAAATCATTATTGATGGTCCAAGACCATACATATTGATAGACGGAATTGTGATTTATTTCCTGAATAGAAAAATGGGCTGAAAAAATCATAACTATACTTAACAATAAAACACTCGGAAAAGCCCACATACGCGAAGATTTTTTGTTGCCGTTGGAAAAAGTAGAAGTCCTGCTCCAATTAACATTGGAACTGGAAGTGGAATGAAAGGTATAATCCATGAATATTGATATGTATATTCCATAAAAAAAAAATAAAATATTTTTCTTAATTAATTGTTTCTGATTCACCGGTTCTTATTTGTTTTCTGTTGAAAGGGGTCAGTTAAATAAAAAAAAATTAAGATATATAAAATAAAACTTAAATAAAATTTGCATTCTAATTATAATTATTACGTATTACAATAATTTTTTTATATCTTTTATATCTATAGAGCGAGGATAGATAATTACACCAAAAACAGTGTTTGGTATGAATCATAAAGCGCATAACTTGACCCATAAAAACTATTTATTGTAATTGTAATTCGGTTATTCAGAATCATTAAACAATTTGTTTTGTAACTAATTGATTGTCTTCCATTACAATAAAAGCTATTTGTAGGAAATGCTATGATATCCAACACTTTATTTTATGTAAAATAAAAAAAAAGGCAAATAAAATGCCTTTTTATAATATAATAAAAAAATTATAGATTTTGTATCCTTTAACAGATTAACTACTAGTCCCACTCGAATTTGAGAATTAAAGTTGGGTGTACTCTTTCTTCGAGTTTGACCAATTAAATTAATTAATATAATAGAAAATTATTAAAGTTTTTTAATTAAGCGATAGAGGGGTTGGGTTATTAACCTTTTGATGTATTTTATTACATGTATAAATGTAACACGACGAAAATAGAAAGAAAACTAAACGCACAATCTTTTCTTTTTTGTTTGTATTGTATTTTATCAACTTCAATCAATTCTATTTGGCATAGGGGATTGTTGTTAGTAATATTTTATGCGATTTTTACACAACCCCCTTTTTTATGAAGGGGAGTATGATTTAGAGAATAAATAGATAGAGAACAGTAAAGAAAAATTTATTTTGAACAATAAGATGTCTTTCACATCCAACCGAAGAACCTATTATAATATAATTTTTTAATGGCAGTTCCAAAAAAACGCACCTCTATTTCAAAAAAACGGATTCGTAAAAATATTTGGAAAAGGAAGGGATATCGGGCAGCATTGAAAGCTTTTTCATTAGCGAAATCTCTTTCTACCGGGAGTTCTAAAAGTTTTTTTTGTGTAACAAATAAATAATAGTAATCAAAACAATACAATAAAAATCTTAATCGGTCTAATTAGAAAAGTAATCTAATTTTGTTTCTAATTTTTTTATAATATTTATAAGTTATAAGAATTTTAATTAACATCATAATAGTAAAAATAATTTATATTTATATAATTTATATATAATAAAAAATAATATATATAAAAAAAATTATTTTATTATTTTATATTTATATAATAAATATAAATCATAAATAAAAATAATTAGTTTCATAATGTTTTAATTTAGAAGGCGTCTTTTTTCTTTCATTTCTGATATAGATAAGAATTCTGTTGTCTACTTAATTCGAAAAATTAATGGTACTTTTTTGTTTGAAAAAAGGATAAATGCAAGCACAAGGGTTCACCTTTCGTTTTAGTATATT